>JANRMT010062835.1:71294569-71349635 GCA_026402145.1 Polypterus bichir lapradei
ATCTATCTATCTATCTATCTATCTATCTATACTAATAAACGGCAAAGCCCTCACTGACTCACTAATTCTCCAACTTCCCGTGTAGGTGGAAAGCTGAAATTTGGCAGGCTCATTCCTTACAGCTTACTTACAAAAGATTTGCAGGTTTCATTTCGAAATTCTACACATAACGGTCATAAGTGGAACCTACTTACGTCCATATATACGGCCATAGCCTGCAGCACGGTCGCCGTGTGAGGCGGAGTTGCGTCCCGCATCATCATGCCTCCCACATAATTGAGTGCCTGCCCATATAAGGCCGTCCATCAGCAGCAATCCAATAGACACGCTAAATATTTGCGGGTGAAGGACTGTGCTTATGCAAACGAAGATGAGATGGTCAGGGAAACACGCTGCCGCTAAATATTCGCGGGTGAAGGACTGTGCTTATGCAAACGAAGATGAGATTTTCAGGGAGACACGCTGCCGCTAAATATTCGCGGGTGAAGGACTGTGCTTATGCAAACGAAGACGCTGTCACTGGCATGTGTCATGCCTACGACGAATACGATATTCGCGAGATACAACTTTAATGTGAAGACGCAGGGTATAAACGAGACTTTTGATCACTTTGTAACTGAGTTAAAATTGCTGTAACGGAGTTAAAATTGCTGGTGAAGGACTGTGCTTATGCAAACGAATAGGAAAGCAAGGTGTAAAGCTTAACTTTAAATTAAGTTCATAGACGCGCTGCCACTGGCGTTTGTCATGCCGAGAGACTGTGTTTGTGAAGGGATGGACAGTTAAGACGGGTGGGGGAGTCACGTTATCATCTCCCCTCCCATTCACGTTATTTCATTCACTTCACTTCGCTCCGAGCTCAGCTCCGCAGCTGACGCGGTCTTGCCATTCTTTTTCCTTAGTGTTTAGTCCTCTCTCCTTTACTGATTTATATAAAGGAGAGTTGAGATTCGAGAGACTGTGTTTGTGTGTTTGTGGAGGGATTAAGAGTTAAGGCAGGTGGGGGAGTCACGTCATCATCTCCCATCCCATTCACCCCATTTCATTCACTTAATTTCGCTCCGAGCTGAGCTCCGCAGCTAATGCGGTCTTGCGGAAACAACTTTGTAACGCTGCCACCAAATGCTCACAGAAAAATCCATAAGTTAATAGACACGCTGTCGTGTTAGTATTAAATGCAGTTTTTAATAGGAATAGTTAAGTCTTCTTAAAAACAAAATTGTTGGAGCAAAAACCAGAAAAAAATTAAACAGTACAAAACCAAACTGTTGTGCATGACATCACATTTAAGTGATATTGCCATCCAAGAACACTGAAAAAAAAAATCAATTAGTACTTTAGAAATGTGGAAATGAAACAAGAATGAGTATAAGTTCCTTATAAGATTCAAATTTAATAGGCTTGTTTGCAAACTTTTACTTACTTTTGTCCAGTCTCCAGGGGGATTCCCACTAAAACCTGTGCAGCATTCCTCCAGTCTTCTTCTTTCTCATAGATTGTTGCAAGGTGCTGTCTTATTGAAGCCACCTTTTTGGAAGTTCAAATAGAGGAAAACAAAAAACACTTTCTGGTCAAATAGTTTATATAAATCTAAGAAGAATGCAGACACGTAAGATGATTTAGATAGGAAAAAAATACAAGTATCAGTATTGTTAACAGAAATCAAAATGTGGGTGTTTCTTTACCAGAAAAGCACATTAGTTTCATTCCGCCAAATGAGCTAATAAAGCATAATGTACTCATGAATATAATTAAATAATAACACTACTCATGTTGTTAATACTGTATATGCTGTTAAATTTTGATTTTGCATCAAAAAATATTAAAAAACTAGAACAGGTAGTAGGTACCAAACTGCAATGAATTATACTTAAGTTCCCCAAAAACTGGTTGTAGCACTGTCACTCATAATTGCCATGTACCCAAAAAAACATGATTATCAAAGGTTAAAGTGAGGAATAATAACATATCTTACTGTGACAATAAATCAATGAAAACTATATAAATGACAAATAAGAAAATTACTACTGGAGGAATATGTCAAGAAAACATTAATTAGAAAAAGAAGACAGGCTATAAATAAATCAAATTCTCCCTCAAAACAGAATAAAATCTAAGTTATGCTTCAATAAGTTTATGAAGTACAGAAAAATTTTGGTATCAACTCAGAAAACTAGGGTGAATTTATCTGAAAATTATAATTTTTAAGTGGGAAAGCAGACCTCATATGTTGCACAAGTGCATCAGTAGATAGAATATCAAAGTTCAATACTTATGTTTCATATATGTTTCATCTTAAAACTGATGCACACTATAAAACATCCGATGATTGTTTTTTTTCCCCCAATATAAAATATATATTAAAAAATACATTCCAGAAAGTATATATGTTGTGCCTTGCTAATGCATTATCTTCTATAATAAAAACCCTCAGTATAATTTCTTTGTGAACAACAATTTGTCATTTTACCGAAATGTCATTCCACTTTTGACATGCTCTCTACTTTATGCCTCACCTGTTCTTCAAAGGAAATCACTCGAGGCTGGATCTTTTCCAAAGTGAAATGGTAGATCTCCTTCGCTGTAGTGTCTGGGAGGTTTGGCAGGTGGGTGCAGAAATCAGTTAGCAGCTGCCTTGATATTACCAAGCTGACATTTTCATTGACCACTGAAAAACACAAGTGGTACAAGAAACACCAATACAATTTAGAAAGGTGCCACAAAAATTCCACAACAATCTCTCATCAATGTACTGAGACTTTCAAACCACTTAAACCACCAAAATTAACAGCAAACATTATGATTAGTATCAATTACAATCTAACCGTACAAACAAGCAGGAGAATATCTTACCAAATGAATGGAGTGGTCACTTTATTAAGTAAGCCTGTCTTTCCTACATAAATGAGTTCTTACTCAGTGACTGCATTACGTGTAAAGATTACTATTTAAAGTAAGCATTCAGATAAAAATGGATCAGGTAGGTTTGCAATCCCAAAGAAGTTTTGGCAAGACTAAGGACTTTAAGTGGCTTGAAACACAGGGTATTGTGGCAGATAGTATTAGAACCAAAGAGACTTTGGTGAGGTTTTCACAAACAGCAGTCTCTCGGGTATATTAAGAACACACAACCAACTCAAAGTTCTGGCCATGGACAATCCTAGAATTAAAAATAGACTGATGATGAAAGGAGGCAAAAGGTGCCTATAACAGACAGTAAACTAAAACATATGAAAGTTATACCTAATAGATAACATTAAGAAGTACCATTAATCACACCTTGCCCTAAATGTGGCATGGCAACCATGTCTGATCTGTGAACTGGCATTTTCTTCCAAGAATCTTAACAATAAATTCAAACTAATGACTTCAGTCAACAGATCTCAAACAGGCTGAAAGTTAAGGAACAGGCTATATGGAGTAGAGATTACCATCCAGCTAATTTGCAGTAATGTAGGTATGAAAAGAAACAACACAGCCAATAAAGTTCACCATTCTCATTCACTATGTTATATTACATACTCTTTATTCAGAAATGTTGATACAGTGATTTATATGAGTTATACTTTTTTTGTCCTCAAGGGTCAAAGCTTAAGAAGAAAAAAAAAAGTGTATTTTTTTTTTAATTAACATTTGAATACAGCAGGTGCAGCTTGCAGTGTCCACCAAAGAAACATGCTGTTAGAATACACCAGCATTCAGAGTAACTCATCTTTAGAGAGTGTTTATCAAGGAGTAAATCATTTCAATTGGAGGTTTAAGCTGGTTTTCTGCAAAACACATTCTACGTGGTAACACAGGAGCAAAATTAAATCATTCCTGGGCAGATCTCTGGTTAAGAAGCTCCCAAAAGTGTTCTTCAATCCATTAGACAAGAAACAACTGGCAAATATTTAAAAATATACCCCATCTATCCATTTTCTAGTTTGCTTATCCAATTCAGAGTAATAGGAAATAGATCATTGTCTTAGCAGAAATGGAAAGAAGCCTTGACGCAGTCCCTGAAAGGTTACTTGTCTACTGAATAGAACATTAACACTCTCACTCACTCACACTAGGCTAATTTAGAGCTGTCAATTTACCTAACATGTATATCTTTGGGGTAACAGAGGACAACCTAGACACACATTGAAAGATGTGTATTAGTTACTGTTAAACTTTAGACACCAATATAAACAGTGCATCCGGAAAGTATTCACAGCGCATCACTTTTTCCACATTTTGTTATGTTACAGCCTTATTCCAAAATAGATGAAATTCATTTTTGTCCTCAGAATTCTACACACAACACCCCATAATGACAACGTGAAAAAAGTTAAATTGAGATTTTTGCAAATTTAATAAAAATAAAAAAATTGAGAAAGTACATGTACATAAGTATTCACAGCCTTTGCCATGAAGCTCAAAATTGAGCTCAGGTGCATCCTGTTTCCCCTGATCATCCTTGAGATGTTTCTGCAGCTTAATTGGAGTCCACCTGTGGTAAATTCAGTTGACTGGACATGATTTGGAAAGGCACACACCTGTCTATATAAAGTCCCACAGTTGACAGTTCATGTCAGAGCACAAACCAAGCATGAAGGAACTGTCTGTAGACCTCTGAGACAGGATTGTCTTGAGGCACAAATCTGGGGAAGGTTACAGAAAAAATTCTGCTGCTTTGAAGGTCCCAATGAGCACAGTGGCCTCCATCATCCGTAAGTGGAAGAAGTTTGAAACCACCAGGACTCTTACTAGAGCTGGCCTGCCATCTAAACTCAGCAATCGGGGGAGAAGGACCTTAGTCAGGGAGGTGACCAAGAACCCGATGGTCAATCTGTCAGAGCTCCAGAGGTCCTCTGTGGAGAGAGGAGAACCTTCCAGAAGGACAACCATCTCTGCAGCAATCCACCAATCAGGCCTATATGGTAGAGCGGCCAGACGGAAGCCACTCCTTAGTAAAAGGCAATTGGCAGCCCGCCTGGAGTTTGCCAAAAGGCACCTGAAGGACTCTCAGACCATGTGAAACAAAATTCTCTGGTCTGATGAGACAAAGATTGAACTCTTTGGTGTGAATGCCAGACGTCACGTTTGGAGGAAACAAGCACCACTCATCACCAGGCCAATACCATCCCTACAGTGAAGCATGGTGGTGGCAGTATCATGCTGTGGGGATGTTTTTTTTTTGAGCGGCAGGAACTGGGAGACTAGTCAGAATAAAGGGAAAGATGACTGCAGCAATGTACAGAGACATCCTGGATGAAAACCTGCTCCAGAGTGCTCTTGACCTCAGACTGGGGCGACGGTTCATCTTTCAGCAGGACAACGACCCTAAGCACACAGCCAAGATATCAAAGAAGTGGCTTCAGGACAACTCTGTGAACGTCCTTGAGTGGCCCAGCCAGAGCCCAGACTTGAATCCGATTGAACATCTCTGGAGAGATCTTAAAATAGCTGTGCACCGACACTTCCCATCCAACCTGATGGAGCTTGAGAGGTGCTGCAAAGAGGAATGGGCGAAACTGGCCAAGGATAGGTATGCCAAGCTTGTGGCATCACATTCAAAAAGACTTGAGACTGTAATTGCTGCCAAAGGTGCATCGACAAAGTATTGAGCAAAGGTTGTGAATACTTCTGTACATGTAATTTCTCAGTTTTTTTTATTTTTAATAAATTTGCAAAAACCTCAAGTAAACTTTTTTCACATTGTCGTTATGGGGTGTTGTGTGTAGAATTCTGAGGAAAAAATTTAATTTAATCCATTTTGGAATAAGGCTGTAACATAACATAATGTGGAAAAAGTGATGTGCTGTGAATACTTTCCGGATGCACTGTATCGGCATATGAACTTCCTTGAAAGAGTCCGTTTCTAACCAAATATATAAAAATGCAAACCATGTATTACTTCATATCCATTGTCTCAAAGATCTCGATGCCAGAGTGTTTAAAACAAAGTAATGTGGGATTATTTAAAATAATGAAATACTACAGGAAAGGCAAGCCAAAGCGTAATGTGACTGTCAGCAGAGACAAACTTAAAACCTAAGTTTATTGATATTGTTACACTTTCAACAATGCTGAAAGAAAAAGCTGGACTGAGCTGTTAATAGTTTTCCTGAGTTCAAGACTTTAATGTTAAATGGGATACTTCTTGCTCACAATAACAAATGTATTGTTAAAAATCAAGATAAATTCAATAGTAGTTTTAGTACTCCATTTCATGACACCATCTTTACAGAAAGTAGCATGATAAATGGCCATTTTTTCTACAGAACTTTTCTATAGTAGATTTTCCCATCAATTCAGCAAGGAAGATGGGCTTGGCAAATAGCAATCAAAAAAGCAGTTAATTTTATGAGACACCATTTTTTATTTACCTACTAAGCTTATTTGTTAATTTATGAAGAATAGAAACTCGCTATCAACCTATTCATTTATTTTTATTTAAACACAAATAACTTCTGTAACTACAGTATGATGAGGTACTTAATTTGTATAAGGTTAAGAATAAATTTTATACAGACTGAAAAAATACCATTCTATTCCTGCAAAACCTCTTTTTAATGCTACAGCTGAAGTGTGTAACTAATCGACCTATTCTTTATGGCTCTGCAAAATACAAAACTGATATTACTACAACATTCTAAATATTAAATAAACTTCAAAAGAAAACTCACTAAGATCCAGTATCCATGGAAAAGGAACATTCAGATCTTTACAGCTCAGTTTTCCTCTAATCACGCGGTTACTTAAAATATTCAGATAAAACTATAGAAAGACAAAAATTACCAAAATGTGGAAACGGAAGGAGTAAAATAAGTTTAAAACAGAAACATACACAACTCAAAGACAACAAGCAAAACTCACTAGCTTCCACAAAGGCTTTTAAAGACTCCAATTGATCAGCACCAGTTAACTGCAGAGCCTTTTCGAGAATTTGTCGATACCTGCAAAAACAAAAAAAAGAGAAATAAAACAATTAATTCCAAAGTATACCTGATTTGCTCATTTTACTGGAATTACTTCAATAATTGCTTCATCTTTTAACTTTTGTTCCAAAATACTATAATTTTCGCCTAAATTTCAAGTTACTGAATGCCTATGATAATCACTTCTGATGTTCTATAGCCATGTACAGCACAATATTGCCTTTTAACAAAGTTGCAGCGTAGTATCTGAGTGGCTACGACACTCATTCAACCCACCTTCAATTCACAGTCACTGCAACAGTCCCATTAACCACTTCAAACACAGTAAAACAAAAGGCTAAACAAAAAAAGACAGAGAAAAGCAAACTGATCCTACATCAGTATGTGAGAATGCTCTAGATTTTGTGTTTATTTTTATTTCAAATCTGCAAACTTGAAAACTGCACCAATTGTTTATAACCAAGACAATAAAAAAGATGCACAGGTTTCCTACTGGATACTTGCAGTCTACATGATGGAAAGATGTAATGATAATATATGCTCAAAATATTTGAGTTTGTACCATTTACAATGCAATCCAAAATTCTGTTTCTTAATACATACATTATATGCTAGGCTTTTAGAGGAAAGATGTCCTCATGTGGTATGCTCATAAGCCACATACTATTTACAATAGGTTGGTTAGCAATGTTGCAAAAAAACATTTTTTGGTTTTGTTTCTTTCTGTGAACATTTTTCTTGTATACCACTGCTTGGGAGTCATTAAAGTAGTGTCCCATGGATTTAGTATGCAATTTGAGAAAAATATTCTAGCCCCTCCACATGCAATTCTTATTGCTATTATTCAGCACAATTATGACATCTAACTATCAAACATGATTTCACACATCAAGAATTGTCCAGATACATTATGGAAATCTTGAGGCAAGCAAATACCAGTGTCTGATGCTTGTTGCATTTTCATGGATTACAGTTTCCCACACTAACTTTATGATGGATTCATGAATATTGATTTCAGCTAAGCTGAAGTTAACACCTTACTCTTATGGGAGATTTTGGAAGTATTGTGTTCTCCAGAAAATACTGTCTGCTATCTTAATTTTTTCCCAATTTTGATAGTGCACAGTTTGTGCTACAATGGAACTCCAATGTTTTATAATTTGCTTTGTCAACATTTTACAAACTAACAGATATCATTAAGAGCCTGTGTGTGGGCATCTTCACTCAAATATTATCTGCAAGTTCGACTGATCAAATGATACCTGAAATTATTCCTTTCATTGAAAAGCACTTAACTTGAATAACTTTATTTGCAAGTTTTCCTTTATTTACTACTAACACAAAGAAAACAGGAGAGTCAAAAATGCTCCAAGGGCACTGCACAACAACTGACCTTACACTCTAACCCCCAAAAGTTAATGCAAAACAAAAAATACCAATGTGGATTAATAAAGCATATAAAAAAAAAAAAAAAAGAGTCATTGCCCAATCCCCATTTACATGTTATTTCATAAGTTAAATATAATGGTAATTAGAAAGATTTAATAAAATGTTTTCCAGGTACAGTACAGAAAGATTAAGCAATTTTCTCAGAAAACAAGCTCAACAAAATCACGCAGTAAGTGAAATAGAGGCATCAGACTACAGTTTCTCTCTATATACAAACAGTAAAACAAACCCATCCTAACTCTTCTGCATTGAGCAGCTTTGTGAAAAGAAGAGTTCTAAAGCCCAAAAGCCTGTTAAACAGTTAAGGTATTTCTATGTACAGTATGTACTTTGTTTGTGTGATGCTTTAAATCTTTCCATAGGATTGGTTAGCAAAGTGTGCCGACATTCCATGCGTAAAAAGCCTGTAGTGATTGTGTTATGCACATGATATGAAGATAACATTTTTTACATCATTTAAAACCAAGCACGAGATTCATATATCTCTTCCTTGCGATATAAGCATGCAAGAACACTTTTGACAGGGCAGAAGACCTCTACAAAATGTACAAGATAAGCTCACACAAAAAAGAAATCCAGAGGAACTGAGTGCCACTTAAGTTAAAAATGCAGCTTTCTTTAGCCAGTCACTACAACACTGTCAATATATACAGTACTACTACTTTCTACTGTAGCTACATCACAATGCACAGGTACAAAGTCACCAGTAGACTTCTCATCCATTGTGTGCACTGTCTCATAGTTTAATGTTCTCCCAATTTTTCTGTCCTTTGTGTTGAATACAAATTATAGATTCTTTGCAGTGTATGCAAAAAGCTTTATAAACAAAGGAGTGTAGAAAATTATGGTTTTGCAGTGAGCATATGTTAAAATATAACTGAAACCACCACCGCTAAAAAGCATTTTATTTATGGGCACACTTCTACACATGCTAAGTATTTAATATCCTACAACTCGCTTATATATTTTCTGACACATTGTAAGTTTAGTTTCCAGAAAAATAAATAAATAATAAATTTAACCATACACGTTAATTATATGTATTTCTAAAGATTAATTCCAAGTATAGATTTTAAAATGAAATCAAATACTATAAGAATATAAGAATACTACAAGTATAGATTAATTACAATTTTATTCTTTACTACAGAATGTACGGATATCTTCTCAAACATTCTCCCTGTGACATCTACAAATAACTGTGATTTTTGTATTTACTAAACTAGGTATGTCAATACCAAATTGGAGAGAACCACTTTTCTAACTTACTTTTTCCACAGTCTCTTAATCAAATTACTCCCTTTAACTAATGTTCTTGGTTAATTAGAATACTTGTTTTACTGTGTTTTTGAGGCAATTCTGCAAGTTTATAATTAGCATGTGGCACAAAATTCAGCAGTGATGTGCATTAATATGGTACCTTTGAGTTAATGCACTTCTTAGTTATAATTTCACTCCAGATTTTTTCTGTTGGCAAAAGGCAATATATTACACTGTATGTATACTACATGCAATATAATAAAATGAACCTGTATGCTATTTAACAACAAGAAAGGGACTTTACCAACCCAATGAAAACAAATATTGAAAACACAATGACTGTTAAAGACTCCTACTATATATAGCCATAGTGAACCTTCACCTTTTCATCTGACAATAATTTGCATTCTGTTAAACTTCCAGTAGTACATGGGTAAAATTAAATACTGTACTGAGTCAGTGGAGCTGAAGTCTTGGAAATCATTGAATATCTAACACAATAAAAAATACCCTTCATACTGTATGTGAATTCATAATTAATGAATGAAATATGAATACCATTGAAAATACCTCTTCACATATTACACTGTCAGAACACTACACCAACATAATTTCAGATTAGGCCACCAGAATACTGCAATTTAGGCAAATCTGGTTTTAAGAATAATGTGGCTTTAACTCAATAATGTTTACTGGTGACAAAGAAGGGACTTAGAAGGCTGAGCTTATGACTATGGACTAAATAAGGCTAGTAAGTGTGAAAAATGTTAGCATTCTGGGTATGTGGAAATAGTGAAGCATGTATTACTAGGTGTCACTGGGTACAGTTGTTGCTTAAGAATAGACAGAATGTAGTTGTAACCAACCACCCATTTTCTAAAGCATGCTTTCCAATGGTGTGTCTTATAGAGGAACTTATATATGCATACCAAAAAGGTTAAAATCAAAACTACAATGCAGCTAATACCCAAACAATCATAGGGAATATGAGGGCAACCATTAAGAAGAATATTAGGGAGGCTAAAAGACAGATGGAGAGGAATATAACAGATGAGGCAAGACACAAGCCAAAGAGACTCTTTCAATATTTTAATAGTAAAAGAACAGTCAAGGAGGAGGTGAAGTGCATCAGGAATAGTAAAAGAGAATTAAAAATACTGACAGTGAAATAGTGGATGCTCTAAATAACCATTTTTCTGAGGTGTTCACAGTGGTAAATGGGACTACTAAGAAGGTAGTGATTGATTTGGAAATTGTAGAGGGAGAAATACTTCTCAGATTAAATAAGCTGAAATCAAATAAATCACCAGGACCAGATAATATTTACCCTCGAGTTCTTAAGAAGGTTCACGAGTACATAAATAAACCCATGACACATTTTTAGGAAGTCACTGCACATTGGGGAAATTATATATACGTTATATACAAAGGGTGACTGGGCAGATCCAAGCAACTATAGGTCAATAAGCTTAACGTGTATCACAGGAAAATTAATGGAAGGCATTATTAAGGATAACACTGAGCAGCACATGGCAAGTACATGAGTTTTTCTGAACAGTCAGCATGAGTTCAGAAGAGGAAGGTCATGTTTCACTAAAATGTTTGAATTCTATGAGGAAGCAACAACAGGATATAATCAAAGTGGAGCATATGATATTATTTGTATGGACTTTCAGAAAGCATTTGATTAGATGTCACATGAGAGGTCAGCACCAGACTAAATGAAGTGGGAGTTCAGGGTGATGTTTTTAGATGGGTGCACAATTGGCCCAGACACAGGAAACAGAGGGTGACAGTGCAAGGAACCTTATGAATCTTGTGAATTTCCCCTTGGCATTAATAAAGTATCTATCTATCAGAATTGGCTGATGTTAAGAGTGGTGTTCCACCAGAGTCAGTGCTAGGGCCACAGATATTTTTATTATATACAGTGGTGTGAAAAACTATTTGCCCCCTTCCTGATTTCTTATTCTTTTGCATGTTTGTCACACAAAATGTTTCTGATCATCAAACACATTTAACCATTAGTCAAATATAACACAAGTAAACACAAAATGCAGTTTTTAAATGATGCTTTTTATTATTTAGGGAGAAAAAAAAAATCCAAACCTACATGGCCCTGTGTGAAAAAGTAATTGCCCCTTGAACCTAATAACTGGTTGGGCCACCCTTAGCAGCAATAACTGCAATCAAGCGTTTGTGATAACTTGCAATGAGTCTTTTACAGCGCTCTGGAGGAATTTTGGCCCACTCATCTTTGTAGAATTGTTGTAATTCAGCTTTATTTGAGGGTTTTCTAGCATGAACCGCCTTTTTAAGGTCATGTCATAGCATCTCAATTGGATTCAGGTCAGGACTTTGACTAGGCCACTCCAAAGTCTTCATTTTCTTTTTCTTCAGCCATTCAGAGGTGGATTTGCTGGTGTGTTTTGGGTCATTGTCCTGTTGCAGCACCCAAGATCGCTTCAGCTTGAGTTGACGAACAGATGGCCGGACATTCTCCTTCAGGATTTTTTGGTAGACAGTAGAATTCATGGTTTCATCTATCACAGCAAGCCTTCCAGGTCCTGAAGCTGCAAAACAACCCCAGACCATCACACTACCACCACCATATTTTACTGTTGGTATGATGTTCTTTTTCTGAAATGCTGTGTTCCTTTTACGCCAGATGTAACGGGACATTTGCCTTCCAAAAAGTTCAACTTTTGTCTCATCAGTCCACAAGGTATTTTCCCAAAAGTCTTGGCAATCATTGAGATGTTTCTTAGCAAAATTGAGACGAGCCCTAATGTTCTTTTTGCTTAACAGTGGTTTGCGTCTTGGAAATCTGCCATGCAGGCCGTTTTTGCCCAGTCTCTTTCTTATGGTGGAGTCGTGAACACTGACCTTAATTGAGGCAAGTGAGGCCTGCAGTTCTTTAGACGTTGTCCTGGGGTCTTTTGTGACCTCTCGGATGAGTCGTCTCTGCGCTCTTGGGGTAATTTTGGTCAGCCGGCCACTCCTGGGAAGGTTCACCACTGTTCCATGTTTTTTCGATTTGTGGATAATGGCTCTCACTGTGGTTCGCTGGAGTCCCAAAGCTTTAGAAATGGCTTTATAACCTTTACCAGACTGATAGATCTCAATTACTTCTGTTCTCATTTGTTCCTGAATTTCTTTGGATCTTGGCATGATGTCTAGCTTTTGAGGTGCTTTTGGTCTACTTCTCTGTGTCAGGCAGCTCCTATTTAAGTGATTTCTTGATTGAAACAGGTGTGGCAGTAATCAGGCCTGAGGGTGGCTACGGAAATTGAACTCAGGTGTGATACACCACAGTTAGGTTATTTTTTAACAAGGGGGCAATTACTTTTTCACACAGGGCCATGTAGGTTTTCCTTGCAGCCTCACCATTCCACTGACCTCCCTCTTATTTACACACATGTATTCTGTCTTGTTCCTACTGACCTTCATTCCTCTCCTCTCTAGAGCATATCTCCACCTCTCCAGGGTCTCCTCAACCTGCTCCCTACTATATTTAAAGATCACAATATCATCACAAACATCATAGTCCAAGGGGACTCCTGTGTAATCTCGTCTGTCAACCTGTCCATCACCATTGGAAATAAGAAAGGGCTCAGAGCCAATTCCTGATATAATCCCACCTCCAACTTGAATGCATCCATCACTCCTACCGCAGACCTCACCATGGTCACACTTCCCTCATACATATCCTGTACAACTCTTACATACTTCTCTGCCACTACCGACTTCTTCATACAATACCACAACTCCTCTCAAGGCACCCTGTCATATGCTTTCTCCAGGTCCACAGACGCAATGCAACTCCTTCTGGCCTTCTCTATACTTCTCCATCAACACCCTAAGAGCAAACATCACATCTGTGGTGCTCTTTCTTGGCATGAAACCATACAGCTGCTCACTAATCATCACCTCACTTCTTAACCTAGCTTCCACTACTCTTTCCCATAACTTCATGCTGTGGCTCATCAATGTTATCCCCATGTAGTTACTACAGTCCTGCACATCCCTTTTATTCTTAAATTTCGGCACTAGTACCCTCCTTCTCCACTCCTCAGGCATCCTCTCACTTTCCAAGATTCCATTAAACACTCTGGTTAAAAACTCCACTGCCATCTCTCCTAAACACCTCCATGCTTCCATAGGTATGTCATCTGGACCAACGGCCTTTCCATTTTTCATCCTCTTCATAGCTGTCCTTACTTCCTCCTTGCTAATCCGTTGCACTTCCTGATTCACTATCTCCACATCATCCAACCTCTTCTCTCACTCTTTCTCTTCATTCATCAGCCTCTCAAAGTACTCTTTCCATCTGCTCAACACACTCTCCTCACTTGTGAGTACGTTTTCATCTTTATCCTTTATTACCCTAACCTGCTGCACATCTTTCCCAGCTCGGCCCCTCTGTCTAGCCAATCGGTACAGGTTCTTTCCTCCCTCCTTAGTGTCCAGCCTCTCATACAACTCATCATACGCCTTTTCTTTAGCCTTCGCTACCTCTCTCTTCACCTTGTGCCTTATCTCCATGTACTCTTATCTACTTTCTGCATGTCTCTGACTATTCCACTTCTTCTTTGCCATCCTCTTCCTCTGTATACTCTCTTGTACTTCCCCATTCCACCACCAGGTAACCTTTTCCTCCTTCCTCTGTCCAGATGTCATGCCAAGCACCCTTCTTGCTGTCACCCTTACTACATCTGCTGTACAGGGTGGCCCAGATCTAATTATGCAGATCCAGGTCATCTGGATGACTTTGATTTATGCGCGGACGATTCCAGTTCGGTGCGAAGACGATTCTTCATGTCATCAGTTCGCACACTTCTCGATGGTCCGGGATTTTTCGGGTGATTTTCTATGTAATAAACTTAATAAGTTATAGCTTAATGAAAATTGCATAATCAGATCTGGACCACCCTATAGTTTCCCAACTCTCTGGTACCTTTCACTGCCACCAAGTGCATGTCTTACCTCCTCCCTAAACTCAACCTTGCAGTCTTCCTTTTTCAACTTGCACCACTTAATCCTTGGCTCTGCCATTCCTCTCTTCCTCTTCTTGATCTCCAACTTCATCCTACAGACCACAATCCTATGCTGCTTAACTACACTTTCCCCTGCCACCACTTTGGAGTCTTCAATCTCCTTCAGATTTATATCCTATGCAGAAGAGTCATCTACCTGTGTGCATCTTCCTCCACTCTTGTACGTAACCTTATCTTCCTCCCTCTTCTTAAAATATGTATTCACCACAGCCATGTCCATCCTTTTGTCAAAATCCACTATCCTCTGACCTTCTTCATTCCTCTCCTTGACACCATACCTACCCATCACCTCCTCATCTCCTCTGTTCCCTTCACCAACATGTCCACTGAAATCCGCTCCAATCACCACTTTCTGTCCCTTGGGTACGCTGTTCATCACTTCATCCAACTCACTCCAAAAATCTTCTCTCTTATCCATTGCACACCCAACTTGTGGGGCATTTGCACTAACAACATTCATCTTCACATCTCCAATTTCCAGCTTCATAATCATTACTCTGCCTGACACTCTTTTCACCTCCAAAACTCTCTTGACTTACTGTTCCTTCAGAATAACCCCTACTCCATTTCTCCTCCTATCCACACTAGGGCTGCAACTAATGATTATTTTGGTAGTTGACTAATCGTTTAATTTATTTTTCGATTAGTCACAATTATTTCATGCCTGACTATATTGATGCCTGCGACCTGTGGTTGCACATCCTGTTCTGGGCTCCAGTGCATGTCTTACCTCATCTGCTCACGTCTGTCAACCTGTGAATGTCACCCTGATGTCTCTGCATTAACAAGATCAAAATTAATAATAATCAAATTAAAATAACAACCAGTGAAACATATGAATTTGAAAATAATCAGATGTTTTTATATTAGTGTGACCGTCACAATAAAAACAAAATCAGGGGTGCGGAAATCCAACGCCCGACTCGTCCGACAAGCATGTTTTTCTGGTTTCAGTTGTCCGGGGACAAGTGCAATTTTCTGGAGAAAAAAGAATTCTATGTGCTGTGCAGGGCACATTTTTACCACTAGTTTTAAATTTTAAACATTCGGGTACGTACTTCATGTGGAAACAGTCTACTTAGGCATGTTTTTCATGTCTCAAATTGGTCTTCAATATTGTTTACAAAATGATTTTTCAAAGGGGAAGCACTCTTACGGTCTTATAGAAGTATTTTACCCTACTATTTACACGACTGGAGATGCGGTCATTTTTTTTCATGCCGACATTATGATGTAATCTGATGATTTTTCTTTATAATCGATAACTTTTATATATTATTGATAAAATTCATTGTTTCTACATAAAAATGCGGTCATTTTACTTACAATGCAAATGTTTTCACCACATAACAAAGCTTGTTAGGCAGTTAATCTTTCCTGAAATTTGTGATTTCGTGTAGGTTGTGATATATTGAGGAGTTAAGAAATTTATTGCGTGAGCTGTCTATACATCGTTTGTGATTTGAGAATTTTTCATATAAAACAAGTTGGTTTCGCGCTGTCAGTTTATTAAAAATAAAGAAGAAAACATTCTTTAACGGTTTCCAAAGGTTATGAAATATCTATAAAAATCTTCACTCAGACAAGATTATTTTTTCCCCAACAACATCAGTAATATTTACTTCTTTGGAAATGTACCATCTTGCGGAATTTTGAATATGTCATTAGGAATTACCGTGCATAACGCATAATGTACTGCGGTAAGCACGTTTTTCTCACTATATGCGTGTTGTTGAAACTGAAGCAAGTAGCATCGTGGATGAGAAATTGATCGTTTCTTGATTAAAACTGGCACAACAGGCCCTGAAAAACCTGACAATGAGGGCAAGAAATATGAATTTACTAAAGAGTTCTCTAAGAACCCGCCTGACTCAGGAAAACCAGATGTGCATTGTTGTTGATGAGAAGAGTTTGGCCCACTACCAGCTGTGGAATTCTGGCTGTCATCTGGCAACAGGCACATCACTCATAAAAAACCTGAAAAGCCATCAGCATCCACTTCGTGCAGGACCATCAGTCCAGGAAACATGCAGTTCAGCTCAAGCAGAAATGAACAGCATTCAGCCCATGCTGTCTGAGATGGTAAAGATTCTTGGGGGAGAAGATGTTGCAAGACAAAAGCTGAAGAACATGGCAGAAAATGAATCAGGACAGTGTTCTGTTATGTAACTGTAATATGTGAAACAGAACTAGTGTAAGCTATAATGAAGGCATTGTTTATTAGTGAGTTAAAATGATAAGGGAATCTTTTATATAATGTTCTAGAGCAAGGTGGCAAGATACTACTCCCTGAAAGAACATTTTTCAGTTTTAAAATGGAAGGCAGTTTGATATCAATAAAAGAGATCAGAAAAAATAAACTATTTTTCACTTTTGTTATTTATTTATGGGCAAGTGAATTTAACTGGCGGACAAGTGGATTTTCTAAGTTTACTTGTCCGTGGACAAGTAGAACAAAATTTGATTTCCACACCCCTGTACATTAAACAATACAAACTAAAGTGTACGTAGTCTTTAAACAAAAAAAGTGCATTTAACTTAACCAAAAAAATACAGTTAAAACTGAAACGTTTTTCATATTTTAGTAATAAATGACAAAATGTACACATAAACTATATAATGGGTAAAGCCTGAACTGCAAAGATCAAATAAACACTTTCACAAAAGGTTCATGGACGATACAATAGCTTCCGTGCTGCAGCGATAGGAATTGCTGACTTATAATGAAGAGTCCCCCAGTTCGATCCTGACTGCCTCGTATATTTACCGTTTTGAGTAGTGAGTTGCTCTTATTGTTAATATTATACAACAAACATACATTTGATTTGCCTCTGTAACAGCCACTGTATTAAATGTACAGTACTTGTAAAAGTTAACTTTTTTTTTTTTTTTTACTTTTATTCTCTCAGTCACGATCACGATACATACTACCGCCCCCCCAGGGATCTGACGCTGTTACTTTTTATCTGAAACTGGGAATAATTGTAGATGTGAGTGGTGTTTTGAGACAATCGAACTGGAAATTCTCTGATCTGGATGGATAAAAGCTGACACACAAACGCTGGCGAATCTGCCTTATTCATATCTCATTGTCACTTGATTTTTTTATTCAATTTTATTGAGTGTTCCTGCTAACGCTGAATTAGTATGCATCTTATGAACCGTGATGTCAAAGCCGCACTGACAAAAAAACAGAGACACGGGTATATATGATATTTGGAATTATTCATTTTATGACCTTATAGTACATTTCAGAAAACATTGTGGCATGGATGCAACATTATTCATATTCATTTGCGTACCTTCTTGCGGTTGTAATCAGTGACCGCATTTTTTTTCCCCCCTGATCTTGCCCAGTCTGCACAGGACTCCAGGACATGCAGAGGAAAGAATGTTCCTCTGCAAAGTGAGCCATGAACACTCTTCTTTTCTCAGTGGACCCCGTACATGCCTTGCACAGTACATGTGCTTTGATTGCCGCCAGCTCAAGCTTATAGCACAAGCAACCAGCTACCTGCGTGCTCCTGCTAGCACTGAATAAGCTCACGCCTTCTGGTGTCAGCACGAAACACCGGGGAAAAAAAAAAAGAAAGAGACAAATATATGTGACATTTTGAAGAGATCATTGTATGACCTGAATAGTACCAATCAGAATACATCATTGCACTAATGCAATATTATTTGAAAACAAACAGATCAGGTGTAAATTTGTTACTTGTAAAAGTTAGCTTTTTTCACTTTTATCTTCTCAGTCTCGTTCACGCTCTCCCTCCCCTCCTGATCTGACCCTAACTAAATAACTAACAGCGCCAGCATAAATTCTCAAGAGATGGCAGCATCACATCTCCAGGATGCTTTCGCTTCAGATGCTCATGCATTGCAGTGGTGCTGCCACGAAAAGAAAGCTCCGATTTGCATTATCTGCATTCAACGTTTTTTTCTTTTTCAGTGAAGTGCTCCCTCACTTTAGAAAGTTTCTGTCTTAATTTTTTCCATCACCTTCCCCCTCCTCTATCCGACTAACCATTGCAACCACGTTTATTTCCTCTGCATTCTTCTTCTCCACAGACGTTCTTCTTCGTTGGTAGGACTGTGAGCAGTCTTGACAAACAATAACAAACGATACTGCCTCCAGTCGTTCATGTAGTGCATTGCAGTTACAAAAACCAATGTGGTTCTTTGTGACTGGAGCCTCTACTGAAGGTTCTGTTTATGATGCATCAACAATAAAAAATCTGCGTCAACGATTTTTTGTAGTCTACGTCGTCAATTACGTCAACTAATTGTTGCAGCCCTAATCCACACCATGATAAAACAATTTGAATCCACCTCCAATCCACCTGGCCTTACTCCCCTTCCATTTAGTCTCTTGCATGCAATATATCAACCTTCCTTCTCTCCATCATATCTGCTGACTCTCTCCCCTTACCAGTCATACTGCCAACATTCAAAGTTCCTACCCTCAGCTCCACTCTCTTTACCTTCCTCCTCTCCTCCTGCCTCCGGACACGTCTCCCCACTCTTCTTCGGCCAACAGTAGCCCAATTTCTGCCAGCACTCTGTTGGTGGTCGTTGTTAACCTGGGGCTCGACCGATCCAGTATGGAAATTTGTATTGTTCTTCGCATAGTGATTTGGCAAAGGGCACCAGATGCCCTTCCTGACATAACCCTCCCCATTTATCCAGGCTTGGGACCGACACAAAGAAACTCACTGGTTTGTGAATCCCCTTTGGCTAACTCATGAAACTGCCAATTAAATAAAAGAAAAACTGCAGGAAGATGCAGGAGAATATGCAAACTCCACATGGTCAACAACTAGGCACAAAAAAACTAAAGTTTAGGATAATGGATCTGAAAGGCTGCAGTATTAACCACTGCCACCATTGTGGTCCTCCCTTTAAATACATATACAGTAGAGTCTCGCTTATCCGACATAAACGGGCCGGCAGAACGTCGGATAAGCGAAAATGTTGGATAATGGCAGGTGTTAAGAAAAAGCCTATTAAACGTCAAACTATGTTATAATTTTACACATTACGAACCTAATAATGATGTTTTACAACAAAACAACAGAATATATTAACTGAAAAAATAAACTTAGTTACAGAATTGTCTGAAGTTAAATACAGAATGTACTGTACTTAAAAAGTTCACTCCTGTGATGATTTAAAGACATTTTTGATCGAAGTCTGCTTTCCTGATGAGTGCCGTTTCTTCGCTGTCAAGTCTTGCCAACTTTGCAGCAGCATCATTATGTTTATTCCTGTAGCTTCTTCTTGTTGCTCAATGTAATTAATTGCAGTTTCTAGCGCCTTAACTCTGTCACTCATATAGTCAACATCCATACAAAGTATACTGTTTACTACAGCATTGTGACTGCGTGTGTGTGTGTTTGTGCTGTGACGTGCGAGTCCCCGTCTTGCACCTGAAAACATGAAGCTGAGTCTCAGCACTTTAGCAACACCAGCATTTATAATGTTCCTTGTATCACCCATCGATGGCAGGCGCTTAAAGCATGTCTGCGATCTTTTCGGATTCGCTTTTATGGCGAACTGCTACAGCGCTGGGAGACTGCAATTGCCGCATGTCGTCCCGTTGGGTGGAATCCCACAAGAGTTTAGAAACTCACTCACACCAGCCATGATTCTTATCAAAGGTAAAGTGCATGTTAATTTGCTTTATGTATTTTTACTTTATATTTTGTATTAATCATTTTTATATGAATAGTTTTGCGTTGTGGAACAAATCATCTGAGTTTCCAGTATTTCTTATGGGGAAATTTGCATTGATATACTGTACGAGTGCTTTGGACTGCAAGCACATTTCCAGAACGAATTATGCTCGCAAACTGAGGTTCCACTGTAATTAGCTGCGGTAGGGTCAGGAGCAACAAAAACTAGACTACGCTCACAACTTGCAGTTCTTTTTGCTGATTGATGCATTTTTTTTTTTTTTTGCCGGTGGGACGTCAGATAATACAGAATGTTGGATAAGTGAAGGTAGGATAAGCGAGACTCTACTGTAACACATTTTTCTCAAATTATCCTTTAATGTAAAGCAAATTTAGTTTAATACTTTTAGTTCTATGGTGTGTAGCAAACCTGTATATTGAAGTGGGATGAATCATTATGTTATTGTCCACAATCCCTTTTCATCTTTGTGAGCAAGGAGTGTAATGTGAATACCAACTGCCTCATCAAATCCATAACTAACCAAACAATCATGGACTATAATTTTATTCAGAATGAATGATGAAACACAATATTTTTTAATTTTTATAAGCTCAAAATAGAAATTATTTCTAACTATCTTGAATTGAACTTTTAAATCTTTAAAGTTCAGAATCTTTTTAAAATAACCTCTTTATTTAGCAGGTGTTTTTACTCTAATGATTGTCAAACTCATGAAATGAGTGACATTACAATGACTGGCAAAAATGCAACATTATATTGTTTTGAAAATATCTTAATGTTGTTTGATAATGTTACTATTATATTATTGTTTAACAGGTTATATGTCAACTGATACAGTTTAAAAGTTGACAACTACATTTTCTATCTATCCACAGTCCTTTTTCCATAATCTAAGTTTAGAGGTGCAAATAACTGGAATCTATGCTAATCTGTTGCCCAACCCTATATAGGCACCAGTCCATCAAAGTGCACACTCATGTATATACGGTCAATCTATGGTCATCCAGTACAGAAAATTTTGACTTTTAAAGAAATACTCCGACCAATAATATTTATTCATTTGTTACTTGAAGACCCGCCTCTCCCCCTTCAATATTTTAGCAAAAACCATGTGTTCTGCACATTTGGACATTAAACTGAATAACAGTCATATGGCTTACATGACAAGTGTGAGATTTTTATTTCTTTTTTTTTTTTTTACCACTGATGTTTTCCAGATTGCAAAGCATGTGACACAAATAAAATGAGATTTTTCTTTTTTCCACTGTATTCTATTGTATCTTTTCTCTCCATTCTGCCACTGAGTATTTCAAAAGGGTTACTGCTCGCACACTGTGAATCCCTGCAGGAATTAATAGTCATGTGAATACTTTGATTTCAAAATAATGCAGTGGCACAGCAAGGTCAAGTACAGGTGCTGGTCATAAAATTAGAATATCATGACAAAGTTGATTTATTTCAGTAATTCCATTCAAAAAGTAAAACTTGTATATTAGATTCATTCATTACACACAGACTGATGTATTTCAAATGTTTATTTCTTTTAATTTTGATGATTATAACTGACAACTAATGAAAGTCCCAAATTCAGTAGCTCGAAAAATTAGAATATTGTGAAAAGGTTCAATATTGAAGACACCTGGTGCCACACTCTAATCAGCTAATTAACTTCAAACACCTGCAAAAGCCTTTAAATGGTCTCTCAGTCTAGTTCTGTAGGCTACACAATCATGGGGAAGACTGCTGACTTGACAGTTGTCCAAAAGACGACCATTGACACCTTGCACAATGAGGGCAAGACACAAAAGGTCATTGCTAAAGAGGCTGGCTGTTCACAGTGCTCTGTGTCCAAGCACATTAATTGAGAGGCGAAGGGAAGGACAAGATGTGGTAGAAAAAAGTGTACAAGCAATAGGGATAACCGCACCCTGGAGAGGATTGTGAAACAAAATCCATTCAAAACTGTGGGGGAGATTCACAAAGAGTGGACTGCAGCTGGAGTCAGTGCTTTAAGAACCACCACACACAGACGTATGCAAGACATGGGTTTCAGCTGTGTCAAGCCACTCTTGAACAACAGACAGCGTCAGAAGCGTCTTGCCTGGGCTAAAGACAAAACGAACTGGACTGCTGCTGAGTGGTCCAAAGTTATATTCTCTGGTGAAAGTACATTTTGCATTTCCTTTGGAAATCAAGGTCCCAGAGTCTGGAGGAAGAGAAGAGAGGCAAAGAATCCACGTTGCTTGAGGTCCAGTGTAAAGTTTCCACAGTCAGTGATGGTTTGGGGTGCCATGTCATCTGCAGGTATTGGTCCATTGTGTTTTCTGAGGTCCAAGGTCAACGCAGCCGTCTACCAGGAAGTTTTAGAGCACTTCATGCTTCCTGCTGCTGATGAACTTTATGGAGATGCAGATTTCATTTTCCAACAGAACCTGGCACCTGCACACAGTGCCAAAGCTACCAGTACATGGTTTAAGGACCATGGTATCCCTGTTCTTGATTGGCCAGCAAACTCGCCTGCTATGGGGTATTGTGAAGAGGAAGATGCAATAAGCCAGACCCAACAATTCAGAAGAGCTGAAGGCCACTATCAGAGCAACATGGGCTCTCATAACACCTGAGCAGTGCCACAGACTGATCAACTCCATGCCACGCCGCATTGCTGCAGTAATCCATGCTCATACTTTTCATGTTCATAACTTTCAGTTGGCCAACATTTCTAAAAATCCTTTTTTTGCATTGGTCTTAATTGATATTCTAATTTTCCGAGATACTGAATTTGGGACTTTCATTAGTTGTCAGTTATAATCATCAAAATTAAAAGAAATAAACATTTGAAATACATCAGTCTGTGTAATGAATGAATGTCATATACAAGTTTCACTTTTTGAATGGAATTACTGAAATAAATCAACTTTGTCATGATATTCTAATTTTATGACCAGCACCTGTATACAATGGAATCAGGAAGTGTGGGATAAATCATATATACACACACACACACATACATACATACATATATACATATATACAATAGCAGATTTAATGTTCATGTTCTTCTTTTGTAGAAGTTGGTCTGCATATATAAGATTTCTAAAATGGCACGCCATACAGAAAGGTATATTATGTACATCTAATTTGAAACATGGTGGTGAACATACCTTAACTTGTAAAAACTAATTCTACCGGAATCAAAACAAGAAGGCCGTTTAAATTCGATTCGACAGTTCATTTCCTCGTAATTTTCAAATACTAGGAGGTGTGCAGCAGCACAGAACTTACCAACAATACGAAAATCGCCACCCACCTATGCAAAGGCATGTGTACTGTTCTGAATGTATTTTTATATACTACCAAACATGTAAAAGATGGGCCTTAGGTCAAATCACTTCGGACGCGAGCACACCGAAATACTGTGACAGGGATGCCGGAGGGGTGCCAGTCCACCCATTCCAAACTGACCCAAACACCACATAAAGAAAGTCGAAATGTCTTTAAACGCCTCAATCCACTTGTAGGAAACATAAAGAAAGACAATGGCGATCTGCGAAATACTCACTTTCCAGCCAAATCTTTGTGTGAGCCGCTCGAATTCATGAGCTGGGCCAACTCTTGCCGACCTGCCGCCGCCATCTTGCTGCAGAAAAATAAAGCACCACTGACAGCGACTTCCTATGGTACGAAAAACAAGAAGGGCCGTTTTGATGAGACAGCGACGCGGTCCTCCAGTGGGCGGCTAGACGTCATGACGTCTACGGCAGTAGTCATCTAACCTTCCGCGCAGATCTTTTTTAAGGATACTACATTTGCTTTCGATAACTGTTTAATAGTGTATCGCCGGCGACGAGTGTCAGAATGGATACTTTGCTGTTTACATGTCTGTTTTACTTTACGTGTCAATTTTAGGCGGTTTGCTATCCTTGAAAGGACTATTTGTCTTTGTCACATTTTATGAAATTCTACTTAGGACTTTTCAGGCTTTCTGTTTTTATGGGAACCCCTGTCGCTGGTTTTGAAGGAGCTCATTTACATGATGAAATGCTAGCACATAGTGATGGTGACCAATTCCTGGCTAATGCAACATGTCATCACCATACCCATCCGAAGTCCCTGTCCCTAGGGACCACTTCCAAATTTTTGAAATGGTGCACAAGAGTACTTTGAAAATTAAATTGGTTCTTGTACTTTGAAAAGGTTCCTAATATGTGGACAAAACAGGATCAAGAAAACCTGAACACAGCTTGTTATTGTAAACAGCAGAAAATAATGAAACCATTGGTATTTTACCATTTCATGTTTATTTATGGAACCTCTTGCTGATCTAGATAAATGAAGGTTCTTTCTGGAGCTTTCATGTGAATGGTTCTTTTGGGAGCCAAAAACAGTTTCCATATAGCATTTCTCTGAAGAACCACTCTGGCCCTTTATTTGTAAGAGTGGTGGGGTCAGATACAACTTGATCTGACACACTTTTCTCAAGCTCCACTGACGTCCACACATTTTTAATTCACATTTTAAGATGGAGAAATGTTAATGGAGCTCCAGAGGTAGCACTCTCTCTCAGGTATCTTCCCACCATACCAATGCTGCAAACAGCACTCCAAATCCTGGATAACCAGCCTCAAGATTCTCCAGCAACTGCTCTGAAGAGCCAAGCAAGTACACTGTAGTACTCCATGGTGCTCAGTGCGTTGCTGAATTGGCTGGTAGATCTAATCCTTGTTCTGCTTGACACCAATGTAATGCCGGTGCAGACAGCCAGAACGGATTATTTGCTCTTTACATGATTCCTTTAGGTGGCTCAATATCCTTAAAAGGATTACTTGCCTTTATCACCATACTAGCAACTCTGTAGCCTTATCTCTGTCACTCTCTCTGCCTCCTCTGCTCCTCCCACCAAGCTTTATTATCCTCATCCCATCTCTGGCTCTCTCAGTTGTAGTAGGCAACCTTGAGGCCATCATAAGGATAAGTAGAATGAAGATACTGATGACAATATTTTATTTCTTTAGAGGTACAAAACAGTAATAAAGCTGCAGACAAAATTCTCAAATGACTGCATGACCCTGAACAAGTTACTAATATGTATTATAACCAAGGTTAAAATAATAGAATATTTTAAAATGAAGGCTACCAGCTTCATGGAGAAACCAGCAGAAAATTCAGTTCAACTGGATGACATTACTTGTCAGAAAACAATCCCATTTTTTATCCTAGTCAGATGAAGATAAGATATATAATGGATGGGAACTAAAGCAGTCAAGCATACATGAAGAAATTATATCTTGGTATTAACCCCAAATCTATTCAATGCTCCTCTTGTAGTTCATCCTTGGAAAAAAAGTTAGTAAACATATATCCCTTGATTCTATAATCAAAAAATTATTAACCTCTTTCTAAGTAATGTAATATATTAAAATCAATAACTCATGGTGTCAATATGACAAATACTCTATTTATAACATTCTAATCTGTCTGAAAGCATTGCATCTCTTTAGGCCCTTGTGTCTAAAGCTGATTTTGTAGTTTAATTTTCCTTTTCTTTTAATATTGTACAATTCCTATTTGTTTCTTTCAAGTATTTCACATAAATAAAGATAGGTTCTTGCAGTCCAAACTACTTATGTAACTGACATTGTGGTGGGACAGTTAAGATTAAGTTACTTTGCTGACGTCAATTAAGGCCTTGCCATAGAAAACTATAGTACAGGGGTGCTCTGCAGTTATTAAGGAGTAGTTGTATATAGTGAATCAAAAAGAACATTGTACTCTATAAATTGTAATCAGTGAATACCATTATGAACATACTTCAAAAATCCTGGGTAAACTCACATTGGAATGTGTTCCTCTCAATGCAGCAATCAATTTTCTGTGATGTATGACACCAGATTTCTGTCTTCTAGGAAATCTGTCTTCACAATTATTTCCTCCCTATGTAAATACTATTAATTTATTCTAAACATGTTTGCATCCATGGCCAAGTTTTCACATGATGCAAAAACCAGTACATAAATAGGATGATACAAACTCCACAAAGAAGCCTGAACCAAATCTATGGCCTGAATTTGGGATTAACACTCATTTTTATATGTCCACATATACACTCATGTATGTTTTCAGTCGTAACATAATAAATAACATAACATCCAGCTCATGGTTAAGGGGACTGGGCACAAGGCAGGAATTAGCCCTGATATGGGCCCCAAACAAATGCAGAGCCATTCATTCAAACATGTATTTGCAGTTGTCTGCTTCTTTTGGCTGTGAAGCATCCTCCCATAGTCACCAGTTTGAAACTGATTGGATGCTACTTGCAAGCTTACTGATTGTCAGGCAGTCAGGTTTAGAGTGTTCTCATAGTAAAAGGAAAGAATAATGAATAACAAAAACTTCTAATTGCCTAGAGTTGTACAAAAAATTTGTTTAGATTATCTTTGACTCTAGGCAAGTAATACATCACTGTTGCTGAATAGGAAACTAGGAAAAAATACATAGATAATATTGGTGCTTTAGAATTGTATGCTGAAAGCAATGAATGAATTAATGTAATTGACTAAATGCCAGGTGGAAACCCTACCTGTAATGCATTTTGCCACAATGTTTAAATAGTACTGGTAGAGCACAATTGTGTATGGCTTTGTCCTTAGGTGAATAAATGACATCATGCCTCTCACCCATTTCAAACTATTTAATGAACAAAATAAAGCTAATTTAAGATTTATATCTTTAGAACTGTGCAGTAAAGACTGCACAATCTAACAATATCCGCCCTTCTTGAATTCACAGAATTAGGTTAAATGAATTGGCATTGCTAAACTGGTCCTAGTGTGTATGTTCACCCTGCAATGACCCAGGAAGCAAGACTATATGGGAAGCAAAAGTGTTCCATGTGGGCCAAAATATGGATTCCATATGCGCGGATCTGGTCTAGATAACATGCATCTTAACTTTAATAAATCATTTAAAATAGTGAAAGATTCATTAACTTACATTTACTTATTTGGCTGATGTCTTCATCCAAGGTGACTTACAACATTTCAGGTGAAATGAATACCTCATGGTCACACAGTGACCTCACAACCTCAGGATTTGAAATCCAAAGAATTAAACACTATACCACACTCCAATCATTAAACCAGGAGTTTATTAAAAATTAATTTTTTTACATGATCGTTGCTTGCAGGCTTTATTAAACAACTGCTCGGGCAAAAGTAAAGTATAAACTTGGTATGCACAAAAGGGGAAATCGACCTGCATATTAGTAATACCTGCAGTTACACATAGAATCAGCAGGAGCTGGGCCATTATGGCATTCTGATAGATTCACCACTATCAGTCAAGAAGTCTGATAGCATGGTGCCTCTCCTGAAAGAAGTACAAGATGTTATTAAGACAGCTAGATCCAGTTCAGCACCTTGACTGAGTAGATCCCATATAGGGTCTATAAGCAGTGTCCCTTGCTACTCAAGGGGCTGTGGAAATTCCTGAGAGTGATCTGAAGGAGAGGAAAGCAACCCCAACAGTGAAGATTTGCTGAGGGAATATCAAAGGAAGAAGACTCCAAAAGCATTGACCAGTTCAGAATTATCTCTTTGCTGAGTGTAGAAGGAAACATTTTCTTTGGTATTTTAGCAAGGCAGGCGGCTGAATTCCTCTGAAACAATGGATACATAGACACCTCAGAACAGAAGAGAGGTGTTTGGGGAGTGCCGTGGTGTCTTGAGCATACAGGAATGGTAACTCAGGTCATCAGAGAAGCCTGAGAGAACAAGGGAGATTTGGCAGTTTTCAAGCTTGATCTGGCGAACACCTATAGCTAGATCCCCAATAAGGTGATAGTGACAACCATGGTAAAACATCATAGGCAGACCAAATGTTGCATCTAATATTGGAGTATTGCAACCAATTCAATGTGAAGAGTCTTAGGAGGAACAGTAACACCAGAATGGCAGAAGTTGGAAGTGGAGATCATTACAGTTTGTACTGTCTCTATGATTCTTTTCACCTTGCTGTAAACATGATTGCCAAGTCTGTGGAATGGAAGTTTCAGGGCACTTGTTTTCAGTCAGGAATAAATCAACCTACAATTAGGACGTTCATGGATGACATTTTAGTCACTACTGAGTCAGTACCAGGATGCAGATGGGTTATTCAAGGGCTACGGAAGTTCATTCGATGAACAAGGAAGAGCTCTAAGCCAACAAAATCAAGATCACCAGTGCTGAAGATGGGCAAGGTCTTGAACAGATTCTGCTTCAGCACTGAAGGCATGGAAGTCCTGTCAATCTCAGACCAGCTAGTAAAGATCCTTGGCAAGGGTTTTAATAGCAGCCTGAGAGATACAGCATCAATTCTGGCTGCCTGCCAGGAGCTGAAGGGATGATTGAAAGCATTTGACCAGTCAAGGCTTCCTGGCAAGTTTAAAGCATGGGTGTACCAGCACAAAATCCTGCCAAGGTTCCTGCTGCTCTTTTACAAGGTTCCCATCTCCATCATAGAGGCTTTATAGAAGTGGTGCAGCAGCTGTCTTAGGAGGTGGCTTGCATTGCACAGAAGCCTCAGCAGTAATGCCCAATATGGGAGTAGCACCAAGCTCAAGTTACCTTTATTTTCCATGGAGGAGGAGTTTAAGGTGGCTCAAGCAAGAGAGATGTTAAACTACAGGGGTTCTAGAGATTCTAAGGTAATCCAGGCTGAAGTTTTTTGTCAAAATTGGAAGGAAGTGGAAAGCCAAGGATGCAGTTCTGCAGGCAGACTCCCTGCTACACCACAGTGTCCTGGTAAGAACAGCAAGCGACACTGGGGAGTGAAGGGCTTGGAATGACTGCAACCCCCTGGTACAACTCACTAAAATAGAAAGAGAAGAGCATAATGGTGAAGGAGGAAATAAAAGCTGCAGTAGAGGAAGAGAGGTCCTGCAGAGCTGTTGGTAAGAGACAGCAAGGGACCTTAAAGATGTGACAGCATGGTTGTGGGCTTATGGAACTTGGAGTCTAAGCTTATGAATTTCCTGGTTAAGGCAGTGTATGACATCTTGTCCATTCAATTTCTTTAAATGGAGGAAAGTTAAGTCTCCAGTTCGTTCACAATGCCCAGGCAGAAAGAAATTAGTGCACTTCTTGAGCTGCTGCTCCAAGGCTCTAGGGCAAGGCCTGTACACCTGTCGCCATAAATTGCACATGTGAGGCCAGGCATCCTCCTTTTCTCAAAAACAACTAAGAATATCCTTACTTTGGAGCTGACAGTCCCATGGAAGGACTGACTAAAGGAGACCAATGAGAAAAAGAAGGCCAAGTCTGAAGATGTTTTATTGGACTGCTTTAGACAAGGCTGGAAGGCAAGGTATATGCCAAGTCAGGTTGGTTGCAGGAGCTTTACTGTACAACCAGTCTATAGGGCTTTCAGTACACTTGGCATCACTGGAGAGTGGAGGAGAAGAGCCATCAAGAACATTACAGAGGCAGCAGAAAGGGACTTGAGATGACCCTGGATCAGGAGAGAAGACCCATGGGGGGAAGCAAGTGTCACTTGAGCTTAAGCCGTGGTCTGATCAACCATGGCTGGTTGTCTGGGTGAGTATTTCTGATGGTGACAGACCCAAAACACCCGATGACCTCAGGTGGCATTACTGAGGGATGCAGCCCTAACCCTAACCCAATTTAGAATTAATATATGTGCCTGATTTCAGTGGAGTTATAAGTAAAATTAAAGAGGCTGAAATCTGTCTGGCTATATTAACAGACAATAAAATCATTCAAATCCATATTGTTATAGAAGAGTAATTATAAAACTCCAAATATAGGAAATTGAACAACTCTTTAATAGTTAATGAAGATTTGGTTAAGAACATAAATTCACTTCGTGATAAATATTGGAATTTGGCAATGAAAAGTATAGAGTATGGGAAACATTTAGAGATACTTAAATACAAAATTATATATCCTGCAATTAAAAAAGGGAAAGAACTTGCTTCAAATATGAAAAAGAATATAAGATATTTCAAAAGGAATTTTGGCTTTTAATAAATATTAAAATAAATCTCAAAGATGGATGGAAGGAGCAGAAAAAGCAGTAAATATTTCTTTGCACAAAGAATCTGAAAGGCAATATGATAAGAAGATTAAAAATTGGTGAAATAGATTATATTGATACAAATGAACTGTCAATGTTTGTTACTAACTTTTATAAAGGCTTATATAAAGCCACAAACCACCCTGATAGCTCTCAGCTATTTGGCTAAATTACAAATCCAGTAATTACTACTGAGGAATTTAGAAAGAAGTTAAAGATTCTTAATCTAAAAAAAACAATAAGGCTTCAGGAAATAATGGGCTAACTGCTAAATTTTATAAGATATTCAACAACATACTTTCTATGCAGTTCATTAGGAGTACTTCAATGCCGAAGAATTACAACTTAGCATGAAACAAGGTATAATCATCCTCATACCAAAACCTCATAAAGACATGCAGTTACCCTGCTTAACAGTGAAAATAAAATTTTGCTTCAGTTTTGGCTAGATGTTTTAAATAAAGCCTAGATTACATTTTTAATGAATCTCAATGTGACTTTATGAAAGAGTGACTTGATTTTAATTTGATTTGATACACTTTAATAATCTCCAAGGGGAAACTGTCTTCGCATATGACCTTTGATAGTCAGAGCGCAGGGTCAGCCATTATACAGCACCCTGGGGCAATTTTCAGGTTAAGGGCCTTGCTTAAGGGCATAACGGAGTAAGATCAATTCTGGCAGTAATGTGATTTGAACCGGCAACCGAATGTCACATTTCTAATTAGATTTACCTTATATTGGATCTTATTGATTATCATGAATGGTTAGATGCTGACCCAGTAATATTATTTCTTGATTTTCACAATGCATTTGATACTATTAGTTAAACATTTTGATAGTTTATTTTTTTTTAATTTGGGTTATTTTTTTATAAGACAATTTCAATGTAGAAATACATTTCATGTTAAGCTTGTTGATGTGATGTTGCATAGATTTAGCATTGAAAGAGGCATATGCCAAAGATGTCTAATAACTCCTTTGCTCTTTCTCTTAACTGGTAGAATTCTTAATGTTTTGATTAAACAAAATTCCCTTGAATGTATTATTTTTAATATTAATTAATTAAAATTACACAGTAGTATTTTTGAACAATAAACATCATGTTTCTAAATCTCTTGAAATAATAAACTATTTTTCAGACTTCTGGGTCAGTGTCTCAATTGACTCAGTTGACTCTTCACCTTGAAAAAATGTGATGACATTGTTATATGTAACTTAACAATTAAAGAAAGTGTATGTTTTATTGACATTAAAATTTTAAGGATATTAGAAATATGGTCAATTTAAATTGCATGTCAATCTCCAGTAATATACAGCAGTTTAATGCTTGGCTGACTAGAGATTTATCTAATCAAGGCAGAGCTCCACTTAGTAAAACACAGAGGTTATCAAGAGCATCATATGACTTTTCATCATTAGAAGCTCCTAATTCTGTTACTACTGAAGTAGATAAGATTAATTTCCCATGGAAGAACAAACCTTGTAAAGTTGGAAATGGTGTGTCAAAAATGGAATATTAGATAGTGGACTTGGTGTCACTGACCTCTCCACACTCAAACAAAGTACTTAAATTAGCTGGATCAAAAGATTAAAAAAAATACCTCTATTAATTGAATATTATACTCAATATCATTTTTAGTAAAGTCTGTGGGCTGCAATTACTCCTGTTATGCCCCTACAAAATTAGTATGCTATCTATAAAGTTGCCTACATTTCACAAACAAATTTTGTTGAATTGACTTTTGATTTACAAGCATAATTTTTCTGCACATAGTTTTTTTCCTCTGGAACAATCAACAAATTATTCATAAGAGAAGATCGCTATTCTTATACTGTATAAATGGTTTAATAACTATTTTATATGATAGCCTATTCTGATTTTGCTCAAAAATTGGAAATATTTCAATAAGAGAATATAAAATGGTATATGACTCTATCCGAGATGTTTTTTCTCCTTAATTGCAGACACTTTCATTAGATAGATTTTTTAATATCTGTAAATTGAGTTAACATATGCTGAACAGATGAAAAACTGTCACTCAATAAACATTTTCTTGTAAGTTTTTTTTTTGATCATGATAAAATTTAGAGAATTGGTGTTTAAAATATTGCACAGTTATTACCCAGTTAATAAAACATCATGCAAGTTCCTTGATGTAAGCGATACTTGTTCTGTAAAGAGCTACAGAATTTATTGAACATTTAGTTTTTCATTATGTATTTGTCAACTCTTTGGTTGGATATTTTCCTAGACTTAAAGAAAAGAATTCGTGGAGAGGTCCCTCTTAAAAGCTACTACATACTCTTATGTTTTGAAAATGCCTCTTTTAGCTCTGATGAACACTATATAAACCATTGAATTATTATACTAGGTAAATTTTATTTGTATAAGATGCGGCTCTTCAGAAGGATGCCATAATTTATATAATTTATAATCACTGATTTATTGAATTATACAACACTAATAAGTTTGAGATCTGAACATAAAAAATGAAATAAGATGATTTTTATGATTTTTCAACTTCATTTAATTTAACTGTTGGTGTTGATTCTTCCCTTTATGTCAGTCAGTCAGTCTGTCATTCCCCAACCCGCTATATCCTAGCACAGGGTCACGGGGGTCTGCTGGAGCCAATCCCAACCAACACAGGGCGCAAGGAACAAACCTTGGGCAGGGTGCCAGCCCTCCGCAGGGCACACACATACCAAGCACACACACTAGGAACAATTTAGGATCGCCAATGCACCTAACCTGCATGTCTTTGGACTGTGGGAGGAAACCCACGAGAACAAGGGGAGAACATTCAGACTCCACGCAGGGAGGGCCTAGGAAGCAAACCCCGGTCTCCTTACTGCGAGACAGAGGCGCTACTACTGCACCACCATGCCACCTTCCCTTAAAGAAAGATTAAAAAGGCGTTGTGTCCTGCCCTGAGTCTGAGTATTGTTGGGAAAAGCTCTTGCCCTGGATACGTAAAAGGATGGATTAAGTAAAACTGTATAGGGTGGTCCCGATCTAATTATGCAGTTTTCATTACGCTATAACTTAAGTTTATTACGTAGTAAATCACCGGAAAAATCCCGGACCATCGAGAAGTGTGCGAACTGACGACTTGAAGAATCGTCTTCGCGCCGAACTGGAATCCTCCCCGCATAAATCAAAGTCATCCAAACGATCAGGATCTGCATAATTAGATCTGGACCACCCCGTACACAGAGCTGACTGGTTAAGCACAGCACAGAACAGAGGAAAATAAGTCTTTCATCATTTATTTTTATTGTGTTCTTTAGCAACAAGGTGCAAACGTATTACGCACAACCACCAAGAAAAAAAGCAAACTTTTTATGGATTAACAAGTCCAAACACCAAATCTCAAATTGCCCGTCCTCTCACACGCTGCCTACTTTGCTTTTCAGCCTCTCATTTTAGGCGCCGGAAAAGCACGTGACTCGTGCGTGCGTGACGTATTGACACCACACGTCGTTTCCAAGGAGGGCGTGGCGGTATTATGGGATGGTGGAAAGTGTCATGGCGCTCGGCGCGTGATTTTGAACAAACAGCTCAGTTTCTCGGTGATCAGAATGAAGCACCAACAGCAGTTCGGGAATGTATTGATAACTACCTTGGAAAAAGACAACTAACGGCGTCCGCAGAAGTGGTTTAGTATAGTGTCTGGAGGATCGGCAATCCATGCAAGAGAAACCAGCCTTCGGAGCGAGCGAGCGAGCGAGCGACGCGCAGAAGGGGACTGGTGAGGTATTATAAATACACTGTTACACTTTCGTCTGCCAATATCAGTTCGAACCACAGGCGGGTGCAGTTCTGCAGGATGGTTGTGTCTCCGCGCAATGACCATATTTGCTATATTAGTTTTTTTTTAATTAGTCCGTTGTTGTATGATAGAGACGTTTTGTTTACTATAGTGTCAACAGTGTAAAGAACAAAAATTGGTAACGAACAGTTGTCACCTGTAACGAAAAGATCCACATTAAAGAAACATGCCGGCTTTGAAACCATTGTCATCATGTTACTTTTTTATATTTTGAGTCGCGTGTAATACATGCATTCGTGCTGTCATTTAAAATACATGTTGTGACACATAAAACCTGCACGAAATACGTAGTAATACGAGCTTCAATACAGTCTCCGTCCGGCCTGGGTTTTGTTTCATTTGTGACGCAAGAAGTATTAAGATTCAGTTTTGGACAAGTGTCTCTGGCAAAGACGCTTTATTATTTATTTTTTATGGCATTAAGCTGCACCAAAAAAAAAAAAAATTTTATTTATAAAAGATGAGATACCGAGGTTAATCTGTGCGGGCATCAATGTATTTGATCGTTTTATAAATGACCCACCATACAATTTTCTAATCCCGCTTCTTCCTGAGCAGGGTCGTGGGGGCTGGTAGGAACAATCCCCAAGACAGGGCGCCTGTTCATCGCAGGGGAACATAACATCTGCCTGGTCCAGTTTAACGTTGCCAGTCCACCTAACCTAAAAGTTTTTGGACTGTCGGCGAAAACCAGAGCACCCGAAGGAAACCCACGTAGACACACGAAGAACATGCAAACTCCATGCAGTGAGGACCCGGGACGTGAACGCTGGTCTCGTTACTGCATGGTTTGAAATAAGATATAGAAAACTTAAAAGACGCCTTCTTAATTGCCTTGGTGTCACAACCTAAAATAAAATCTTGTTATGTGGTACACATTCTTCTTTGCCCCATGAGATCTATGATTTTTGTTGTTAGATGACAGACACCTGCAGATGGTTTGGCAAGTCATGTTGCCAAGTATTTAGCAAAAAAGGTAGCTGCCAGTTTACACATTGGACAAGGTGAATACAGATCAAAAGCAGTCATACTTTCTTTACCTTTTTTACTTTGCTTTTCTAAATATTTAAACATGGTATCTAATGAATTAATGAAAATGATTTTCAAAGATAGTTCCAATCAGTTATGTATCTGAATAATTTGTAATGTGGCATATTCATGTGATCATCTGGAAAACACAAAGTTTTCTAAAGCCTGGCATACTCATTCACCCTTGACCAGAACAAATTGCTTTCTGGCACACTGTTTACTCCAAAGTTGTTTAATGGTATATTACTATGAAAAATGGGAAATAAAGAGCTATGGAATGATACCTACTTTTACATTATAAAACAGAGAGATGAACTTAAATTATTATCATATGTAAATCCTTCCTGAATTCAAACAAAAGAAACATTGCAAACTTGAAACTGCTATGCCTTTTCCATCATGCATGATGTGTATATTTTTGCCAGTAATGTTCTTAGATCAGGGTCAGGAAAATATAATTGCTTCCTCTTAAGCAATAGACAAACAGTTGGGGATCCGTTTTCCAAACCTACTTTATTTAGTTTTAGATACACTTTATTTTTTTGTCATCAGGGTTTAGGTTATTGTTTTAAATTTACCTTGACATTAGCAGTGTGCACAGATTTTTATCTGTTAAAACTTTAGAACACCATCTAAATGATATAAAATATCACTGAGGGCTATGGTACATTTACTTTCTTTTTTTTTTTTTTTTATCCGTCCCTATTTTTAGGTTTACAGGGAGCTGCCAGCATCAGGGAGTTCAGGGCAAGAATCTGTCCTAAACAGTATATCAGTATATCACAGGGCCCACACATACACTTTCGTGCTCACTTATACCAGAAAAAGTTAGAATTACTAATTAACCTAATGTGCAAGACATTAAGATGATGAGGATTCCTCATGGTGTTATGGGGATTTGGCTTGGAATTGTGCATGCTTACATCATGTATGCATACATACATAGGGGAACATAAAAATATCATGTATTAACATTTTTTAATAGTTAATCCCAAAGCAGGGTACATAATTGCAGCATAAGAAATTATTCTAAAATCATGGGAAAGGAGAACAGTACGGGGGAGGGCAGATTAATTCCTGAAGGTTTGCAATACACGTGGCTGTCCCTCAATGCAAGGAATCCCGTAGCTCCTCACTTCCAGAGTAGTGTAACTTGCATCTTACTTTCCTACACATACTTTTTTGGAGACGGGTCCAGTGACCATTTCTGATGTCACACAAGTGTTCTTGCATGTTCACAGCCATATTTAGTTAGATATTGTCATTTTGTTAAATAGTATACAGTAGGTCTGCTTTGAATGGTCAGGCAATTATCTCTTGTCAGTGTATTTCTGTATGGCCAGCAACAGAGGTTGCATCCTGACAGGGTGTCAGTAGGATGTTGTCAGTAACAAAAGACAAGAGGGATGTATCTTTAAAGATGTCCTTGCATCATTTTAGGATGCTGGAGGAAAGTAGTAATCTACAGCTTCTCAGTGAGGTGAATAGTTAATTATTGACATCATAATGAACATCGTAACGTGTTCTTTCTTTTTCATTTCATTTTTCATAGTTCAAATTTATTATCTGATGAACTGTGTACAATAACATGTTTCAATAGATGGTGGACAGCATTGACATAGCAAACTATTTAAGAGGCAGTCAAAGTATCTAATCTTCTATTGGTGGTGGGTTCTCTTTAGGGATTACCATATTGTGCATCAGGTTGACCTCCTATCCCATGAAACTCAGTAATCTGGCTCTTGTTAAAGTTTTACTGTTTTGCTATATGGTTGCGAGACATGGACACCATCTAGTGACCTGAGACGAAGACTGGACTTCTTCAGTACTGGTGGTTTGACTTTGTGTTGAACGAGCGGTTGCTTATGGAGTCCCAAATGAAGCACAATACCTGCATTATGAGGGAGCGTCAGTTATGACACTATGGCCATGTGGTGTTACTCTCTGAGAATGAGCCTGCTCACAGGATCCTCATTGTTGAGGACCAAAGTAGCTGGATCAGGCCAAGGATCCCAAGCTGTTTTGTCATGTGGTATGTGTGGCAGTGCTCTGTACAGGTGCATGCTCCCCAACCCGAACTGGCCTTGTTAAATTGACCTGTTTGTTTTTCACAAAAAAGTTAATACATTTCCAAGGTGATTGTCATTGTACTGAAGTGACAGCACACACATAACTTCTGTTTTATAGCAAGCTGGGTGCATGACCCTCTAATGGACATCCAAAGTAAAATGGACATGCCATCTTTATTGTTTATATACTGGACCATGCTTATCATCAATGCAGGTTTTCATGCAAACTGAGCCAATCTGAGTGTCTTTATATACATGACTTTTCTGAGCACTATTATTCCAATTAAAGATTTGTTAGCACTTCTATCTTGATTTAGATTCTGCATTGTGCACACACAATAAATATGTATAAATGGGTGGGTGCATATTGTAATATAGATTAGTTGAAACAAAAAGATTAACAGACTCTGCACTAAAATATACTAAATAATGCATTTGTTAACGTGACCCTTCACAAAAGTTTGCTATTAGCTAATATTTTTATTACTCTTGGATACTTTATTAGATTTATGTTATAAGGAATGTCCCCAAATGGTGAGTATGAGTTTGTTTTATAATAGATTTTTAAAGTTAATGTCCCTTCCATTAATATAAATTCATTTAACCTGTATTCAGACAGTGAGTGTAGGATAAACATGTTGTAACATAAATCATGTAGGAGAAGTGTAAGTAGTACTATCATATTTACAGATTACAGTGAAACTTTTATTTGGATGTTCAGCCATAACGCAACATGTGGCCACACTCCATTGTCCTGATAAGCAAGAATGTATTCAAATGCAATACTTCATTTTATTTAATAGAAAGCACAAATCAACTTACCTGATGTACTCCTTGTTTCTGTACCACTTGTTTAGTTATCCTCCTAATTCCTAAAATTCTTCAAAAATGCAGTGAGCAAAACTGATTGCTTTAAGTTAAAGAAGATGATGTTACCAACACACCTGATGGCATTTACCTGCATATATTTTTAAACACAAGTCTGATATATACATTAATTAGAAATAAGGAAATCTTGCATTTTATCAATTGATTCATTTTATGAACTTTAATTTCCATTACGAGGTTGTGAGAAGATGGAGCCCATTTCAGCAGCATGGTCTGTTTAGTAGTAGTCAATCCATTATAGGGAACCCAGACTTGCTCATATTTGATGAATTTACAGTTGCCAGTTAACCTAACATGAATGTCTTTGGGATATGGAGGGAAAGAATATATGAAAGACACTATCATTGATTAGTCTGGAGTGCATACATTTCTAAATCTTAATTCTTCTAAATAATTTCAACAAGTATCACCACAAACCCAGTTCAGAGGCCACTGTTTTTAGCTGCACTGAATCTACATTTAGTAACGTTTAAGAACTGTCGCCATTTCCCACCCTTTTAACTGAAAGTGTACCCATTTCTCCCCTTTTGCAAATTCAATACAGATTATGCACAAACCTTCCTTGGTCAACATTCATTAATGTTTGTATTTTCTCACTATGAAAAATGCTATATTTCATGCAGTGCTGCTATATGATAATACATAATGTGCGAAGCACTTAAAAATCCTCTTGTCAGTTTATGATAACACAAGATTGTTAAAGACACTATATCGCTTAGTGGTAATGCAAATCACTGGAGATGGAATTCACATCTGAATTTCTTCACCTTAGGTTGCAGTGGCAAAAACAGATTTAAGTAACACAAAACCCACCACCCCATCCTTGTAGTTTACTGCACCTTTTGTGACATTCAATGTGACTTGTGTCTGAAAAACCTTACCGTGTCTCATAATGCCCCAATGTCTTCTGTAAGAGCTCCAAAATCCTTGCAGGTAGGCTCCTCACTTTGGCACTGAAAGTTCGTGTAGGAACCCCATTTGATGGTGTGTCCCCACAATCTTATTTTTAACTTAGTTTTCAGAGCTTGGCAGGATGAATGATGTGTTTTTTTTTTTTTTTTTTTTTTTACTTTTTTTGACAGGTTATGTAGTGTTTAAGTAGTTTTAATGCGTTTTACCAATGTTTACGGTTTGCTCTAAAATGTACTACAATTTAAATAATCTGATAGATATTCTGTAATGGCTCATAGGAATTTTGTGTCTAATTAACTATTGACTCTAATAGTAAATAATTTCGTTACACGGTTAATAGTGTTGGTGCATCCTTTTCTTTCACTATATAACATGCAGCTATGATCAAATATTTTTCATATGTTAAATGTAATTAAATATCTACTGACTATAGTAATTTAGTGTTTTTCGAATACACTCCAGTAAATATGTTAGTAGCAAATAATCCACTCTCCCTTTTTGCGTTTTTTTCCAACCTTCAGTTTTGTGTGCGTGTATTTATGCCTCTGGTTGAGCGTGTGAGCTGGCGACCGGCTGTCACTGTGTCGCTAAGCGCTGGTTGGTCAAGCGCGACGCTTCCTGTCTTTTCGTGAGGAGCTCTCAACAAACCCCCGTTTCATGTGTAGTATTGGCGCGTCGCTAGGCACTCAAAGTATTTCTGATTTCTGTATTGCCTTTCATTTTTTTGTCTGCATGTGTGCGGGAATGCGCCCGAGCGCACTTGATCAGGGGTTGTTGTTGTTGGGCGTTTTTTTTTTTTTTTTTTTTGTTTTCGTGGATGTGGCGATGATGAGGCTCTTCCTCTGAAGTTGAACTGATGACGAAGTGAAAATGGCGGATCTTTCGAAATCCAATCCCGGCCCCTGAAATAGAAGCACGACTGTGGCTCCGATTTTCGAGCCTCCCGCTCAGCCAATTTCCATCATAGGCGCAGTCTTGAGCGAAGGCCGACCGGGTGATTGCCGAGTTCGGCGCTTTGCCCCCACCCTACGTAATTTTTGAGAAATGTTGAAAGCTACTGTACGTCCCGGTTGCGGCTAAGCTGGGAAAGCAGCTGCTCGCTTTGGTGGACTGGGAAAGGTAAGAACAAAGATTCGCCTTGCGAACAGTTCAAAGGCCTAACTACCCAATTTGTTAAAAAAACTTTCGCGATGTTAACACTCAGTTAAAAAAGCCATGTCGGATAATCGCCTTGCAACTGGCGTGACACTTAGTTGCACCTCTCAAGACATAACAAACAAATGTGCAAATCCTCCTGTTTGGGAGCTGTGCGTCGGTGGTAAAATCATTGCGTGCCAATAGCGGATGTCGCTATTTTACATTTGGGAGACGCGGGTGACAGGTCTTTTATACGTGTTGTCGTTTTTGAAGTACTGTTGTAACGAGCGTGAGGGTGATGCCAAAAGGCGCTATATACAATTACTTTTTATTTTGCTTGGTTTACGAGTGTGTAGTAGCGGTACACGGTGCTAGATATGGAAACTGCCAAGCCTGTGCATCGGGCGCAGAAGCCTGTCTCATCCCCACTGTTTTTTTTTTTTTTTTTTTTTTTTTATAATGCGAATCCTCCCTGTGAAGGGATACGGGGTCGCTATGCTTCTGATGAACAGATGGTCCTTGATGATGCCTGCTTGGAATCTCTACAGATTTTTTTGCGAGCCTGGCATAGGCTTTAATGTGTTTTTGCGTTTACACATACTTTTAAAAATTTTTTTATGATTTTTCGTCTGATCACTAAATGGCATCCTGTCGAAGTAGGTGTTTATAAAAAAACCCGTAACCTTGCCAGATACATAAGCAAAGAACTATGTCCCTAATCCATAAGGAATGCTTCAAATGTCTTCAAAAGCTGAAGGGCAGAACCCTTTTGTCAATTGTTATGATTACATCAGAGGGTTATTAAACACTGTGCTTTAAGCAGTGGTATTACGTTGGTAGAGGAGAGAATCAGTATTTGTAAAATACATTAGTTCTGCGGTCCAACTCCTTGATCATTGAACTGAAAGGATGCATTATGCAAAATATTCATTAATGCTTAATTTGAGAATCAGTTAACAAGATCAATATGTTTTCATATTATAATTTAGTATTTCAGTAGGTCATGACTGCAGTACAGTGATTAGATGTGTCCTTGTAGCTAGTTCTAGAACCCTTGGTTCAAATCACAGCCCAAGCATTACCCTTGTACAGTCTGTATTTACTCTTTGTATTTGTGTACGTTTTCTTCAGTTCCTCTGGTTTTCCAACCACAACCTAACCATTTGTGTACATTTCTGTAAGCAAATACCATATAAAACTGAATTTATAATTTTGTAGGAATTGTCTACTTTGTTTTTTTGTTATCCAACTAGTATTTACATCTGTAACAGTAAACATGAGGAAGCCTGTCAGTGATGGTGCTTCTTTGCAGATCTAAAATCAAGACACAGTCAGATTTTTTTTTTTTTTTGTTGGATAACAAATTACATTGTACTACTTATTCTTTAAAGCCATAGTGACACCCAATGCAGTGGCTTTGTTTACTACTCTTGCAGTTAAGGTAATATTTATTAACACTTAATAAGAAATCAGTAATTGTCCAATTATTTTTATTTTCTTTGAGTTTGCTTAATAATCTGTTTCTCGTTATTTACTTTATATGGCACAATTCACAGTGTACACTTTCACAAAGGGATTTACAGAACACATGATTATACTATTCTGTGTTGTAAGAGTTGGGGAAAACACTAACAACAAGCTTAGACATTGTTATGCAATTACAGATTATTAAGTCTTATGTTGCAGTGAAGTTGCACAGTGAACTGTGAAAAGTATATTACTTCTCGACTCAATATAATTTTGAAGAAATTAGCTGGATGGTATTGGTGAGTTTTTTGGGCTGCGTGGCTTGTTCTCTCCAAAATTGTTTAAATGATGGGTAACCAAGGCTGTGGTCATGGAAAGAGAAAGGAGAAATGCATTAATGAAAGTTGTGTTTTAGCTGATGTAGAAGTAGGCTTGGAGGATAAATACAGTTTAGCCCTCAGACTTACAGTACAATAATGATTTGATAGTTGAATATTTGACTAATTGCTTTGTTGTAATTAGTAATAATTATTTCAGAGTAGACCAATTGGTTTATTCATAGTAATTTGTTTTAATTATAATAATAATTTGGGCGGCACGGTGGTGCAGCGGTAGCGCTGCTGCCTCACAGTTAGGAGACCTGGGTTTGCTTCCCAGGTACTCCCTGTGTGGTGTTTGCATGTTCTCCCCGTGTCTGTGTGGATTTCCTCCGGGTGCTCAGGTTTCCTCCCACAGTCAAAAGGCATGCAGGTTAGGTGCATTGGCGGTCCTAAATTGTCCCAAGTGTGTGCTTGGTATGTGTGTGTGTGTGTGTGTGTACCCTGTGGTGGGCTGGCACCCTGCCCGGGGTTTGTTTCTTGCCTTGTGCTTTGTGTTGGCTGGGATTAGCTCCAGCAGACCCCCGTGACCCTGTGTTAGGATATAGCGGGTTGGATGATGGATGGATGGATAATAATAATTTATAGTAATTGAGTGCAGACTCAAGGCACTATTAATGATGGCTTTAAGATCTGATGATTGTGTTATTTACTGACATCCTAAGCTGAAGAAGAAAGAACATGCATATATAGTAGTGGAACTGAAACAAGAGTAATGTTTTATTAAAAGATGAGAATGGGGCTGTTAACTATATTTAATTAAGAATAACTATTTAAAGTTAGTGGAGGACAATGGCAGTGTGTATGAAGGGAGCTGGTGTTCTTAACACATAAATTGTAAAGTTGGATTGCAAAAATCACAAATGATAAAAGTAATTTTTTGTTATCATCAGCATTTTGTACATACAATTTGTTACATTTAAATGTTGCAGAAATGTCTACCTATAAAGCTACGTTTCCATATCTGGGTACATGGCTTTGGCTGTGTGTTTTGGTAGCAATGGGTTACAAACCTGAATTGAACTGTGGGAAGGATCTAGATCCTCATGAATTATATACCGGTGCTTTATGTATTCATTGGAAATGATCATGGAACAATTATTTTCTCAAAATCTGTTGGTAGCAGTATCTCTTGATTGAAATTTAATATAAATGTTTGTTATCAAATCAAAACATGCCTTTTCATGAGGTAATACAGTTGTGGCTAAACATTTTGAGAATGACACAAGTATTGGTTTTCACAAAGTTTGCTGCTTAGTGTTTTTAGATCTTTTTGTCAGATGTTTCTATGGTATAATCAGGTATAATTACAAGCTATTCATAAGTTTCAAAGGCTTTTATTGACAATTACATTATGTTTATGCAAAGAGTCAATATTTACAGTGTTGGCCCTTCTTTTTCAAGACCTCTGCATTTAGCCCTGGCATGCTGTCAGTCAACTTCTGGGCCAAATCCTGACTACTGGAAACCCATTCTTGCATAATCAATGCTTGGAGTTTGTCAGAATTTGGGGGTTTTATTTGTCTGCCCACCTCTTGAGGACTGACCACATTCTCTTTGGGAGTAAGGTCTGGGAGGTTTCCTGGCCATGGACCAAAAATTTCGATGTTTTGTTTCCTGAGCCACTTAGTTATCACTTTTGCCTTATGATGCAGTGCTCCATCATGCTGGAAAAGGCATTGTTTGTTACCAAACTGTTCTTGGATGGTTGGGAGAAGTTGCTCTCGGAGGATGTTTTGTTACCATTCTTTATTCATGGCTGTGTTCTTAGGCAAATTGTGAGTGAGTCCACTCCCTTGTCTGAGAATCAACTCCACACAGGGTGCTTTACTGTTGGCATGACACAGGACTGATGGTAGCACTCACCTTTTCTTTTCCGAACAATCTTTTTTCCGGATTCCCCAAACAATCAGAAAGGAGGTTCATCAGAGAAAATGACCTTATCCCAGTCCTCCGCAGTCCAATCCCTGTACCTTTTGCAGAATTTCAGTCTGTCCCTGATGTTTTTCTCGGAGAGAAGTGTTTTCTTTGCTGCTCTTGTTGACACCAGGCCATCCTCCAAAAATCTTCAGCTCACTGTGTGTGCATTTGCACTCACAACTGCCTGCTGGCATTCCTGAGCAAACTCTGCACTGGTGGTGCCCCGATCCCAAGCCATGAATAAAGAATGGTACCAAAACATCCTCCGAGAGCAACTTCTGCCAACAACAATGCCTTTTCCAGCATGGTGGAGCACCATGCCATAAGGCAAAAGTGACAACTAAGTGGCTCGGGGAACAGAACATTACAATTTTGAGTCCATGGCCAGGAAACTCCCCAGACCTTAATCCCATTGAGAACTTGTGGTCAATCCTGAAGAGGCAGGTGAACAAACAAACCTACAAATTCTAACAAACTCCAAGCATTACCTATGCAAGAATGGTCTGCCGTCAGTCAGGGTTTGGCCCAGAAGTTGATTAACAGTATGCCAGGGCAAATTGCAGAGGTCTTGAAAAAGAAAGGCCAACACTGCAAATATTGACTGTTTGCATAAACTTAATGTAATTGTCAATAAACTTATGAAATGCTTGTAATTATACTTCAGGATACTATTGAAACATCTGACAAAAAGATCCTAGAAAAACTGAAGCAACAAACTTTATGCCACTCTCAAAACCTTTTGCCACAACTGTACTGGTCCAGATTAATTGGAGGCTGTTGCCTTTAAAGTATCTATCTATCTATCTATCTAGTTTCATAAAGCGGCATATAAACTCTATGGAATTATTACCCCCAATCTCCTGTAAACTCCCTGTCAGTGTTTTCATCCCATGTATAGGGGGACAAATCTGCACAGTTACAACTTTTCTAATAACTTTCTGCAGTATTAGCCCAGTCTTATCAGTTTGGTATGAGACAGCATATTCTGAAAATTGAGTGATGCAACTTTATACCTAAATTTGACTTTTATTTACAGCATATGCAACCAAAAAGTTGCCATAATACAATAGATTATTCCAACTGTATATTATGCAGTCTTCATACTGTACATGTCTATTTTTTTAGAGTTTTTTTTATTTGTTTTACATTTTTTATGCCTTTTGGAGTCAAACACCAGAGTTCGTACTTAATATAAATTTACTGAATTATATTCCTTTTATTGTATTCAGATTGTGAATTTATAGTTAACAGTCACTTAGGAAATCCTGTATTAATGCTGCAGTTTGGAGCCATTCTGTGTTTCTTTGCCTTCTGTTTCATAAGTATTTTGCTAATATATTTGGGAAATATGGGCAATATATCTTAAGTAGCTCCATTTCAGGTGTGAGTGGCAGTGAGTAAATGGCATCTTTGAATAGCGTATTGCATGACTTCATATTGTTGAATTCCATTATTTAACATTTTGTATATTGTTTAAACTGATAGCGCACAAGCCTAACCAGAGGAAAATATAATTCCGTAAAGTAAAATATTTCATTTCAGCTTAAATTTATGAAATATAGTAAATGTCTTTACAGTGAGCATTTTTATAATCTGCAGTCTGATCCCAGAAGCTGAGAATATGTGGTTAATTATAAGAGTGGTCGTCAAATGCTATTAGCATAACTTAAAACTAAGGAAACGCCACTTACACCAAACAAGTCTTACATTTCAACTTTATCATTATGAACATAAATACACTTGTTCTAAACTTCAAAAATGTTTTCTTGGCCACTCAAATAGAATGTTTTGTCTTGCTTATAGCCTACTTGATGTCTTCATGGTTGGCATAGCATGTCTGAGGTAGTTCTTTAGATAGGAGAACAGGTGTTAGTTGTACTAAGCATTTGTGTAGATTATAGAGGGTATAGCACCTCTTCTAACTCAGTGACACTGCAAGGAATGAAAAAGCAGGTGTATTGTCTAGAAGCATAAGGGAAATTGTTGATAATTTTTCTCACTGTTCTTCTCTGAAAGACTGTAGTGCACACCAAAACAAATTGACATAATATTGACCAGTCCCTTGACGTTTTGGAGGATATAATTTATGAGTACACTCCTTAACATTATAAAAACTTGTGCACATGTAGTGCTGGATTGGACCTTGAATTTCTTTGCTGCTGGAGAATCTCCTTGCTTCCACTGTTTTGATTACAGTTTGGCCTCTGGGTCATAGTGATGTATCAAAATTTTATTTCTTTGTTTGAAATTGTTAGTTTGAGATACTTCATTCCAAGAGTCAACACTGTTAATTGTTTATGAAGAATTAATTCAACTGACCAGTTTCTTATAATAATAGTGTCTGTTTTCTTGGGCACTGTCACATTCTAATTTCAATTATGATTCACTTACTGTGGCATTTTTTTATTCAGCTTATGTTGAAGAATTGATAGACCTTTTGTCTATATCAAGAAACATCCTGCAACATTGTATGTAACCTTGCAGTTTATCTCTTGACTGGAGCTTACGAAAGGGACAGGTCCTGTTACCTGTTGATTATGTGAGAATGAATGTCACAAAGTGTGTTGTTCAGTAGTCCTAAAAATTCTATGATTGTACAGTACTTGATTGTGCAGCTTTCAATATCAATGATCACTTTGTTCTAAAACAAGGAATGTACACTATAATGATAGAAACATGTAATTTACTTATAATTGTGCCCTGGACCCTTTACAAAATTGCCACTATAGAATAGCTCTTTCAAGTTCAGATTCAAAACATTTGGCCACCTCATGTTCAGTAAGTGTTAATAATGGACCTTTTTGATTAAAAGAATAAAACCCTTCTCCCATCGCAAACCCACATTGCCTGCAAAGGCTTATAGAGTACAATCTAGAAGAACTTTGTAGGTCTGATACAGTCTTTTGAAGAAAATTAGAACGGAACCAAAGGTAGATGAGTAGGTTGCAGATTTGAAATATGCCTACTAGATGAATTTCTGCTCCTACATACTGTAGCAAATTCTCAAGTTTTATTTATGACAATACATTGATTTATTTCTAGAAAATAAAAATAATACCCTTTTGTGTTTTAATTCAAGAAAGTAAAACTGTAATACCTTTTTGAGTTTCTGGTAAAGTTCTTTTTGGATTTACTTCATTGTTATTTAAACTATACAACAAGGAGTGCACAGCTACATGTGAATGAAATTGTGTTTCTCCAGGCTCAATCAATGTATGAACACATGCATAAAGACAATTGCACATTAGACAATAACAGGTATACATAATAGACAGCATTAACAGACACATGCACACATATAACATGCACACATATAACAGCATTTTAGGAGGTATGACATTATGAGTAGTCTGATAATTGGGGTTTGGGGGAACCCCAGCTAAGTCTGGCAGTCTTGCACCATATACTGCAGTAATATTTGCTAGAGGGCAAAAATTTGAACAGTCCATGAGCTCTGTGGGTGAGGTGTCTGACTATCTTGGTGGCTCTTCTAAGACAGTGGTACAAGTACAGATCTTGTATAGACGGGAGGGTGGTTCCGATAATTTACTCTGCGTCCTTACCACTCTCCGGATGTAGAAAATTTTCATTAGATCTCATTTCTTTCTGGCCATAATGTGACTGAAACCAATTTATTTCTTAAGTGTTACTGTTGATTTTTTTCCTACTGATATACAAACCGGATTCCAAAAAAGTTGGGACACTAAACAAATTGTGAATAAAAACTGAATGCAATGATGTGGAGATGGCAAATGTCAATATTTTATTTGTAATAGAACGTAGATGACAGATCAAACGTTTAATCCGAGTAAATGTATCATTTTAAAGGAAAAATATGTTGATTCAAAATTTCACGGTGTCAACAAATCCCAAAAAAGTTGGGACAAGTAGCAATAAGAGGCTGGAAAAAGTAAATTTGAGCATAACGAAGAGCTGGAAGACCAATAAACACTAATTAGGTCAATTGGCAACATGATTGGGTATAAAAAGAGCTTCTCAGAGTGGCAGTGTCTCTCAGAAGCCAAGATGGGTAGAGGATCACCAATTCCCACAATGTTGCGCAGAAAGATAGTGGAGCAATATCAGAAAGGTGTTACCCAGCGAAAAATTGCAAAGACTTTGCATCTATCATCATCAACTGTGCATAACATCATCCGAAGATTCAGGGAATCTGGAACAATCTTTGTGCGTAAGGGTCAAGGCCGTAAAACCATACTGGATGCCCGTGATCTCCGGGCCCTTAAACGACACTGCACCACAAACAGGAATGCTACTGTAAAGGAAATCACAGAATGGGCTCAGGAATACTTCCAGAAACCATTGTCAGTGAACACAATCCACCGTGCCATCCGCCGTTGCCAGCTGAAACTCTACAGTGCAAAGAAGAAGCCATTTCTAAGCAAGATCCACAAGCTCAGGCGTTGTCACTGGGCCAGGGATCATTTAAAATGGAGTGTGGCAAAATGGAAGACTGTTCTGTGGTCAGACGAGTCACGATTCAAAGTTCTTTTTGGAAATCTGGGACGCCATGTCATCCAGACCAAAGAGGACAAGGACAACCCAAGTTGTTATCAACGCTCAGTTCAGAAGCCTGCATCTCTGATGGTATGGGGTTGCATGAGTGCGTGTGGCATGGGCAGCTTGCATGTCTGGAAAGGCACCATCAATACAGAAAAATATATTCAGGTTCTAGAACAACATATGCTCCCATCCAGACGTCATCTCTTTCAGGGAAGACTCCTGCATTTTTCAACAAGATAATGCCAGACCACATTCTGCATCAATCACAACATCATGGCTGCGTAGGAGAAGGATCCGGGTACTGAAATGGCCAGTCTGCAGTCCAGATCTTTCACCTATAGAGAACATTTGGCGCATCATAAAGAGGAAGGTGCGACAAAGAAGGCCCAAGACGATTGAACAGTTAGAGGCCTGTATTAGACAAGAATGGGAGAGCATTCCTATTTCTAAACTTGAGAAACTGGTCTCCTCGGCCCCCAGACGTCTGTTGAGTGTTGTAAGAAGAAGGGGAGATGCCACACAGTGGTGAAAATGGCCTTGTCCCAACTTTTTTGGGATTTGTTGACACCATGAAATTCTGAATCAACATATTTTTCCCTTAAAATGATACATTTTCTCAGTTTAAACTTTTGTTCCGTGATTTATGTTCTATTCTGAATAAAATATTAGAAGTTGGCACCTCCACATCATTGCATTCAGTTTTTATTCACGATTTGTATAGTGTCCCAACTTTTTTGGAATCCGGTTTGTACATGCTTAATTCTTTCAGTTAAATCAGATGGAGATGGATAATAAAATATAAGCTTTAAAAGTGATTGCTAACTTCCAGAAACCATCCCGCTGCATCTTGTCATTTTTTGCTCTAAAGTAGTAGCATGTTACCATACTGTCAAGTTTACAAGCTTTATAATTACACAAAATTATGAGTGGCACTGTATAATATTTTTAAAACTGTACTGGATAAATAAAAAAACAATTTTTTTACACTTTGTTTAAAAAAAATGAGAACACACACAATGCATGAACTTAAGTGGGGAAAAGATTGAAACCAAAGCTTAACATTACCATTAAACTCCATAATTTTATTTACAAGTGTAACTTTATTTTTTATAGCCCTACCAAATTTTTTTTTCGTTCCCCAGGGTATATCTTTGTATGTTATTGTAAAGAGCGATTGGTTACACAATATCAAGCGTTTTATGTGCCATGATTTAGTTCAAAATTTGCTTTCCATTTGTATCCAGCACTATGTAAAAATAACATTAGGTTGTATTGACATTGTTATAAAACATAATATGGAAAATAGTCACAAAAGCCTTTGAAGACTCAAAAAAGTACCCCAAGTGTGTGCTGCCAAGCATGTCTAGTACAGTATTATTTTGTTCTCTTGACTCAATCTTGCCCTAGTTAATATATTTGAGATACATTTCATGACGACTGTCATAAAATGGAGGATGTGTTGAAACTTTTTGAAACCTGATGATTTTATAAGAGGTTTGAGTTTCCAAAGCGATTCAGAAGTCAGTACACATCTTGTTTTTTGTCTCATTCAGTATTATCCCATTTTACGTAGCTTTATCTTGTTTTTTAAAGATATTTAAAATGAATTGTGTTTTAGCTACACAGAGAGTTTATATCTGTCCCAGCAAACCTTTGTATGAAGTTTTTAACAGAACAATAAAGAAAACTGAGAACTTTATAGTGCATGTGTTCATATAATATTTGCAAAAAGCAACATTTAAACTATGATTACAAATGGCAGATCTGTCATTTCTAGTGATGCAGCAATCTAAATCGGGCAATTTTCACTTTAAAATATCATAAAGAATTTTTTCAGCATCTGCTTTTCTAAGCTTTGTGGTAATTTAGATTTAGTGTTCTTTTTACGAGATATCACAGTAGTTGAGTTTTTTTTTTTTTTTTAAACTTCATTACTAAAAATATTACAAAATACAATCAAAAGTATATAATTCTTACAAATACCGTTCATCTGGGGTGTAATACAGTATGTACATAATACTATTGGCACAAAAACATTTATACAGAGGCATATTATATATTTGTCAACTTTAAATTTCAGTGCATTCACAATATTCGGTGTTCTCATAGCTTTTGTGTTCTTACAACCATTTATAGTTTGAAGGTAATAATTAAGTTCAATCTTAAAAATGTTAGTGTGGTTTTCCTTTACACCATTTTTTTTAATGAATACGTTATCGTCCATGAATTAACAGATTATTGGATATGTTATTTTGGGATTAAAATCATTCCTTTTGAAACATAGAACTATATCACTATCATTTAAGTTTAATACAAGTTTAAAAGAGTAATTCAGCCTGTTTAGTTTTAGAATAGTTTCCCCAAAAAGATGAGATTATGTTTCTAGATCTTTCTTAAAAATACACATTTACCATTAGTTTCAATCTTAAATCTATGTGCAATAAAAACTTTAACAGATAAATCATACAGTATGTGCCAATTTAAAAGAAACCTCTTACACTTTATTTGTGATATAATATTTGTTAGGTAATAACCATATTTTATTCTCCTAACACTACATTCCATCTCAAAACTAGAGTATGAGTAAACTGGCAAATAGTGTTTCTAATATTTTTATTATTACATTTGGAAGTTGTGATACCAATTCCAACTAAAGGAAGGGATAAGGCGATATCTCTGGCATCTATAATAGAGATTTCATGATAACCCACTAACTGAATAACCTTTTGGGGGAATACATTTTCTTATAATACTAAATTTATAAAATGAGATTGCAACACTTTACTTACTGATACATTCTTCATACTCAGTTTCCCTTCTTTGTTAGTAATCTGATTAATAAATAAAATATTGTTTTCAAATAGGTTTTTAAAAAACATAAATCTGTTTTCTAATTTTTCCATATGTATATCTATGAGGTGAAAAGTTAATATAAATTAGTGTCCAAAGTAAAAAAAAAATTCTAATCACCCTACCTGTTTAAAGTCTAAATTGGGGAATGTGTGCCAAATTTGTGTTTTATTATTGAGAAAATATGATAACCATATATATATATATATATATATATATATATATATATATATATATATATATATATCTCGTAGATCCCAGAATACAAGCCGACTTGATATATTAGCCGACCCCCTTCTCTACCTACTAAATTAACATGTATTTGCCGATGACCGCTATTTAAGCCGACCCCCTTCTCCAAGCAAAATTTTCTAAATTTCCTTAAAAGTTTCTAATGTACTAACCAAAAAGTTATAAAAAGTGCCTAGCCTACCAGAAGTAGGCTAGATTAAGCTAGGAGCATGGCGGCGCGCAGCGGCTCAGGGCTCTCCTTTTCAGTGCACTTTTTTGTTGTCTTTGTACTTTTTTTTTTTTTTGCTTGTTTGTGCACGATCGGTTCGGCGAACATCCGCTACACCCGTCAGAACCTTATAGACATCGGTGTCCAGAGCCAGACATCTGTTTCGAGTGATGAATCACACGCACAACATCCCAGACAACATAGCGAGACCAGCGGGCTCTCAGTGGATTGTTGTCGGGTCTAGGAGACGACGCAGACGGAGGAGGGAAAGAAAACAGAAGCTGGGCCACAGATCCGGCATTAAGCTAAGGCTAAAAAAAAAAACCATACAAGCCGTATACAGAACTTTTTTTCTGCACTGAAGGAGCTGCTTTTAATCTCATTGTAGATGTGTATAGTGACAATAAAAGGCATTCTATTCTAGAAACAACAATTTCATACTGTACTCACCATTTAATTTGACATCTTTGGGCTGCAGGAAGAGAGGAGGAGGAGAATGCAAATCTTTTCTTTGTAAAATTGTCGAGATGGTGGATTTCGACATGCTGTACATATTAGCGAGATCGGTCACACGAACAGCACTCTCATATTTCCACACAATTTCCATCTTCGTTTCAATTTTGATTGCTTTCTTTACCTTCTCTTCCTTCCTTAGCAATTATGTGTCTTGCTTGCATGGTCTTAGTGAATTATATATATATAGGTAAATCACTGCAATGACCGAAATTACATCCACAAACACATGCATCTGGGCTCCAACTGACGCTACTAACGCTCTTTGTTGTTTGTTAACAATCGCGCAAGCGGATACACGTGACCGCATTCGGGTCGTAACGCAAGATGTTGGTCGTAAATAAAAAGAAACATTTTTATTTTAAACTTCCCGATAATTTATTATAAATTTTATTAATAAAATCAACAACTAAAACACTTTTTTGAATAAATTCTTTATTTAATTTAAAGTACCGGCATGCAAAGTTACTTCTTCATCTAAAAGATGGCTCTGTGGTTTCGTCATTATTTACTTCCGTATTGATCGGCAACACCGGCATTGCGCTGGAAATCTTGAATCTGAAACGATGCTCGTTGTATAAACTGAACACCAAACTCCAAGCCAAAAATCTAGGATGAAATTCCCGGCTTATATTCCGGAATCTACAGAGTATGTGTGTGTGTGTATGTATATATATATATATATATATATATATATATATACTCACCTAAAGGATTATTAGGAACACCTGTTCAATTTCTCATTAATGCAATTATCTAATCAACCAATCACATGGCAGTTGCTTCAATGCATTTAGGGGTGTGGTCCTGGTCAAGACAATCTCCTGAACTCCAAACTGAATGTCAGAATGGGAAAGAAAGGTGATTTAAGCAATTTTGAGCGTGGCATGGTTGTTGGTGCCAGACGGGCCGGTCTGAGTATTTCACAATCTGCTCAGTTACTGAGATTTTCACGCACAACCATTTCTAGGGTTTACAAAGAATGGTGTGAAAAGGGAAAAACATCCAGTATGCGGCATGCCTTGTTGATGCTAGAGGTCAGAGGAGAATGGGCCGACTGATTCAAGCTGATAGAAGAGCAACTTTGACTGAAATAACCACTCGTTGCAACCGAGGTATGCAGCAAAGCATTTGTGAAGCCACAACACGCACAACCTTGAGGTGGATGGGCTACAACAGCAGAAGATCCCACAGGGTACCACTCATCTCCACTACAAATAGGAAAAAGAGGCTACAATTTGCACGAGCTCACCAAAATTGGAAAGTTGAAGACTGGAAAAATGTTGCCTGGTCTGATGAGTCTCGATTTCTGTTGAGACATTCAAATGGTAGAGTCAGAATTTGGCGTAAACAGAATGAGAACATGGATCCATCATGCCTTGTTACCACTGTGAAGGCTGCTGGTGGTGGTTGTAATGGTGTGGGGGATGTTTTCTTGGCACACTTTAGGCCCCTTAGTGCCAATTGGGCATCGTTTAAATGCCACAGGCTACCTGAGCATTGTTTCTGACCATGTCCATCCCTTCATGACCACCATGTACCCATCCTCTGATAGCTACTTCCAGCAGGATAATGCACCATGTCACAAAGCTCGAATCATTTCAAATTGGTTTCTTGAGCATGACAATGAGTTCACTGTACTAAAATGGCCCCCACAGTCACCAGATCTCAACCCAATAGAGCATCTTTGGGATGTGGTGGAACGGGAGCTTCGTGCCCTGGATGTGCATCCCACAAATCTCCATCAACTGCAAGATGCTATCCTATCAATATGGGCCAACATTTCTAAAGAATGCTTTCAGCACCTTGTTGAATCAATGCCACGTAGAATTAAGGCAGTTCTGAAGGCGAAAGGGGGTCAAACACCGTATTAGTATGGTGTTCCTAATAATCCTTTAGGTGAGTGTATGTATATGTATATGTATATATATATATATATATATATATATATATATACACACACAGGTCTATCTATACTAATAAACGGCAAAGCCCTCACTCACTCACTCACTGACTGACTGACTGACTCATCACTAATTCTCCAACTTCCCGTGTAGGTAGAAGGCTGAAATTTGGCAGGCTTATTCCTTACAGCTTCCTTACAAAAGTTGGGCAGGTTTCATTTCGATATTCTACGCGTAATGGTCATAACTGGAAGCTGTTTTTCTCCATTTACTGTAATGGAGATGAGCTTGAAACCCGTGGGGGCGGAGTTTCGTCTGACATCATCACGCCTCCTACGTAATCACGCAGTACGTAGAAAACCAGGAAGAGGCCCAAAAAGCGCTTTAGAAAACATGCATTATATAATTGAGAAGGCAGCGAAACAATAAGAAGCGAGCGAGTGATATATACAACCATATTCATGAGTTCTGCTACTTCGGAAACAAAGCACAGTGTAAACCTACACTTTAAATTAAGTTCATAGACAGGCTGCCGCTGGCGTTTGTAATTTAGTGCCTGCCCATATAAGGCCGTCCGTCAGCGGCAATCCAATAGCAAACTGCCACGGGTAAATATTCACGGGTGAAGGACTGTGCTTATGCAGAGGAAGATGAGATGGTCAGGGTGGTGTTTGGCACAAACTCAGCGAAACTGCGAGAGAAAGTTTTAAGTACCGGGACTTCGGTAGCATTAGATACAGCCAT
>JANRMT010062835.1:71364635-71393831 GCA_026402145.1 Polypterus bichir lapradei
TGACCGAGCTGCAGGCTATGGACGTATATATGTACGTAAGTAGGATTCAGTTAGCGTTGGGAACCCGCGTACGAAATTTCTTGAAGATGGGCCCATAAGTAACACAGACCGTTGAAAAGTTTAATATGGCGGCCGACAGTGGCATCATACCACTGAAATAATAAGTACGTACATTGGTTTCAGTTAGCGCAAGGAAGCCGCCTACCAAATTTCGTGAAGATGGGGCCATAAATAAGAAAGTTCAACATGTCGGACGTTGTCGACTGTTATGAACGTTACACGTAGGATTTCGAAATGAAACCTGGCCAACTTTTGTAAGTAAGCTGTAAGGAATGAGCCTTCCAAATTTCAGCCTTCTACCCACACGGGAAGTTGGAGAATTAGTGACATTGGAAACTTCAATATGGCGGCCGACAACATACCTTGCATAACTGAATAACTTTTATGGCACAATAACAATTCAATACATTTATGGTCACTACAGTATTTGGATTTAATAATCGTCAAGTGGGAAAAGGCTGACTCCCATAAATAAGTAAGCCGAATAATGCAGTCAAGGAGGTTTTTAATTCAGCCGAGTTAAAAATGACGGCTGTCCGATTAACTGCGATTTTAGTTACCTCTGCTTTCTCTTTCTCAGATCGCTTTTTGTAAGGATGTCAGTTTCTTAGTTTTTATGAACAGTTCGAAAATGCCTTTCAACATTTTCCTTCTTTGGAATAGCAATGATAGATTGACAGATCAGTCAAATGCACTTCGATTGTGACATTGTGAGAAAAAAATCCTCTTCCAATTCAACATCCAGCCCATACCCTCCCCAAACATTTTTTTTTTTTTATCCCTTCTTTAGTCGATATAAATTTGAAAGCTAACTAGATCACAGCCGGAGTTTTGCAGTAGCTTTGCGTGTTTGATCGTGAGTGCAGGATGGCCAGTGTGTTAGAAGAGAAGAGATCTCAGTCTGGCCGCCCTGTATGTTAATCAAGTGGCAAATGCTATAGGGAGGATATATGATAGACTAACGTTTTAAAAAAAAATTTTTTTGAATGCAACACGATCTACCGGTCGATCGCGATTGACGCATTGAGCACCCATTATCTAAATCTAATTGTAATTTCAATAATCTACATTTATCGTTTTCATAAATAATGTTTTTATTAGATATAGAAATAATTTCTTCAATAATTTTCATTTCTTTTTAATTGTAACAAAGTTCCCTCCTCTTATTGCAAGTTGTCTGATTTCAATCTTTATCAATTCCAAATATTTACAAAATGTTTGGTTCAAACATGCTCATTTCCACTGTAATAAAATAATCTTCCTAACCTTTGTCTTAAATAGTGTTTCTCCGGTAGTTTATTATTAAATCACCAGTAGCTTTTATTAACATTTTTTAGCATTCCAATTTCTAAATCCAAATCAAGTTATATAGCTTTATGATCTGTTAATGTCGATGGTTCATTAGACACACTTTTAGATTTTTCAGTTATGACATTGGAGATTAAACAATAATCAATTCTGGACTGTTTAAGAAGATTGTTAGGGCACCATGTAAACTGTTTGAGACCAGGGTGGATTGTTCCCCTTATATCACAGACTACAAATGCTTTGCATATTTCTTGAGAAATAATACTAGATGGTGAACATATATGTGGGGGGTGTCTATTGTCTCATCAAAGACAATTAAAATCTCAACCTAAAATGATTTTAATATTTTAAAAACCTTATGTGATTCTTCTAATTTCATTTTCATATGCTTGAATAGTGCTCTTATTAGTACATTTAATATTAGATGCATTAATATTCTCTAATAAAAAAGGTCATTGTTCAGACTCATTATAAGAATAATCCATCTACCTGAATGATCACAGTATGATTGAATAATTTTCCCCTTGAAATTTCCTCGCAATATTGCAACTCCTGCACTGCAGTTAATAGCATATGGTAACCAGATATCATTACCCCAATTGCTTTTTCCAAAAATTAAACGTCTAAGTTGCTCTCATGTGTCTCCTGAAGAAAATGAAAATCTGTTTTTTTTTTACATACAAAAAACAGCCTTACAATTCAATTCATTGTGAATATCCTGTACGTTAATTGAGCATAACTAGAATAATATGAAAAAACAAACAAGTAATTGAATTATACCTTAGTAACTAGTAAGAATATGTAACACAAGAGGCTACCCCCCCATGTAATCCAATTAATAATTTACATTGGTAGAATATTGTCATGTCAAGGAAAAAAAAAAACAAAAACCAAAACTGTCATTTCATAATCTAAACTTTACCCTGTATTTTCAAATATGTAATTTTGTAATTAACAATATTTGTTGTAAAAATAAACAGACAACCACATAATACCCTGAGCAAAATGTGAAGTGTTTAAAATTTTTCAGGATTTTTCTATTATACTGAATAATACCATGTAACGTACAACACCAACAAAGAGAATACCACACCCCTAAGCTGCTTAAAATCTTACTAATTTACCATCAATATAAGCTGTTGGACCAACACATCCCACCTTTTTCCCTTCTTTTCTAGCCTGTTTGACAAAAGGCCATCCTTTTGTCCATTTTTCGTTAAGTCTTCTTTGAAGATCATTTTCTTCTCCCTCATGAGTGTACAATTTTTAGATTCCTTCGAAATACTGTCTCTGGTTAATCTGCTGCCAAATCTAATGATGATCAGTCACAGATTAACATGTCAATTGCTGCTAGAGCTCTTTACCTTTCCAACGTGATGTGCAATGTCAGTTTCCATTTGCATATTTCACTTAGCTTCAGGAAGAATCGCATTATAGATTTCCATTACTTGCTTTTTAATATTCTCTGATGCTTGTTCTGGTACACCATAAAGCCACAAATTCCGTTTAGCGGTGTTTTTAGGGAACATTTTACTGTGATTTGGTCTGTTGGGTCAAAGCAAAGCTTGTTGCACAGGAAGACTCGGCAAGTTGTCATTTAAGATGGCTGAATGTCATAATAACTGTTTCTTGTTCAAAAATAACATGTTAAAGTACTCCATATTTAAAATGGTAATCCATATTTATAATTAATCCTCAAGAATTAGAAATTTCTAGCTGGTACACTGGAGTAAAAAAAACAAAAAACAAATATAGTGAATGCATATTTTAACAGCAAAAAATACAATTAATGATTATAAATTATAAAAATATATAACTGCATATATATTTACTTTTACACTATATTTATATTTAAGCAGTGTTTTGTTAAATAGATGGTTAAAACTCCTTTTTAAAATTAAGTTTCAGATAATTATAGAAGAATTTAAACAATATGGCAGATTGTAATTATAAGAAGCATTTTATTTTCTTTAATGCCATATATACTGTATTATGGATAAATATTTTCTGTACTGTCATGCGCCAACTTAGGCTCAATTTGGGTCTGCCATTTGGCCATATGTCATATTATCTGTTTGTTGGTTAAAAAGTGAACAGGTCATTGTAATTGAGCCTTTGTGGGTCACTACCATGCATATTTTAATTGCTTTAAGAATATGGGAACAGTGAACAACAACATCAACCAGATCTTTGATTGCTGTGTGCGTAAGGCAGTGTTTCTAAAGCACTGTTGCATGGCCAGTGGATCTTGGATTGCCACTGTTAGCCATTGTGGGTCATGATGTGTTGCCTAACCCACTGCTTCTTAACCACTGGGTCACATATTGTTTCACATGTTTCTCCTCTGTTTGTAAATGAGCTCATTTAGCCAAGGATTACCCCCAAGCATACTCATTTCACCAAGGAGGTTTTTTGCAATTGCTGGTAATGGACCATCAGTGAACTTAAAAATCCAAACCTGGGTCATGAGAGTTGGGACCATAAGGGCTGAGGCACACTGGTGTAAGGAAAAACTGTACAGACTAAATGCATTAGCTACATGGATCGGCGCTGATCAAAAAAAAAAAAGGTTCTTCAAGAGTCAGAAAACATTAAACCCTATGAAGTAATCATAACCAAAAATTTAGTCCTGTGTCAGCTGGTTTTTTGGCACTTTCTAGAACAGTATTACCTGTAATAAGCTGTAAGCATGAATCGCCTAAACGTGGTTGGGTATAAAATGGTGCATGACTGTACATGCATGTATTTTATTAATTATATGAGTATATATTTTAGGAATTTTATTTCAGTATTTTTATGGTCCCTGAACAGTAAGCCTTCAGAATTTGAATGAGCAGATAACACCTGTGGTCTATAGTTTAATTATAAAAATACCACTTTAATATAGAATTTAAGTCTTCTCTGCATCTGATTATACAGCAGCTTGGTGTAAAAGTTTTTTTTAAGGAAATAAGTAAAAAAAGATCTGAACAGGTATTGGAATCAGATTATCCAGTAACAATAGATCAGTGATTAGTATTGGTCCTAATTTGGAGCATCACTATTTCATATTAATGTTGTAGAAGAAATGAGTTTTGATTTATGCACATTTGTGTTAATTCGCAAAGTGCTACATAACTACCATTGGATTCTGTCCTTGTACAGATAGGCTTACTTTAATAACACAGTACATGGTATTGATTATACAAGAATTATAGGATATATGAATGTATAAAAATAATAAACAATAAAAATAAAGAATAAAATTTGGACTGACCTGAATTTCTTTCTCTTTTAAATGAAACACAGTTTTAATGATTAATTTCCTATTTCATTTCTTGTAACAGAAGTAAACACCTTGGGAAATACTATTGTAAATAACAGCTTTTAAATTTTAAAGCCTGATGTCTGGTCTTTAAGCCAGCATCAAGAAGGGCAATGGTTCAGTTGATTGTTAATCAAATAATTACTTTCCTTTTGGCTGTGCCAATTATTAATGAGGCAATTCAGTAAAGCTCCTAGTTTATTTTCCTAACCTTTCTTTGTAGGTCAGGTCCTTGGGGGTTAGTTTCATAAAATAAACAAAGGAATACAATTTATTGATAAACCAGCTTTTTCATTTAATAGTTTCCATTTGGAATTTGAGGATTATTTTACATCCTGGCTATAGTGCAAGTAAGTTATACCATTAGTCTGCTGCATACGTCCTTTTGTTTCTAGTTTACACAAAAACTTATAAATGTTGTAAGTTTATCTGACACAGTTAATCATGAACCTTGTAAACTTGGCACAGCCAAATCATTTTTATGATGCCAAGCTTTTAAAATGTTTAATGTTGTGTAAAGTTGTGTGTCATTCCTTCATTTAAAGTGAAGAGCATTACTTGTGATGGAATGCACTTGTGTTTGCCATACAGTTCTTTATCTGTGGTGTGACTTTGTTTCCCCTCAGCTCACTTTGGATGTTTGAATCTTAGCCATGTTTTGTGCAACTTCAATGGATGAAATGTGAGTTCTTTTTGACACAAAGATTTAGCTCTTGGGGTTCTCTCTTTGAACAATACTTCTTCTTCCAGATTGGGTAGTCACTGCCACAGTGGTTATCCTGGAATAGTGGAGCTAATGATCACCCCACCAGAGTATTTGGAGGGATTCCACAGTGTCAAGTTTTAAACGCTGAAACAAGAGAGAGGCTTTCATGCCCAAAGAGGGTTATTAACATGCTGGTTCTTAAACAGTGCTTACCCCCAAACAGCAGCAGGTATGTGTTACTGGCCCCAAAAACTGAAGGGAATGTGTAGCTTCTGCTGATTAAGTTAGAGTTGACTTCTAATTAAAAGTTGCATGTCTTCTTTTAGGCAAGTATTTGTGTGTGTTAGAGAGAAATCATAGTAAGGAAGATTTCAGCTTGAGTTGACAAAGTTATGTTCTTACAGGTGTCTCTTGTTCTGGCAAAACTTGGCAGCAACTCTGATGAAATTTAGAAAGCAAGTTGACGTAAAGTTCGCAAATACCAGTGTTGGAAAATAGTTTAGCCACTCAGATGAGTGTCTTGTGAAGCTGGTGAGGGGTTTCTGTATCTTAATCATTTGTTCTTTTAGACTTGGAGTGTACAGATGCAGTGCTGAGATTTCAGTGAGACAATGGGAAGAAGACTGAACTTTGTGTTACACCTGTCATTCTATACTGCCATTAACCTTTTAAGGTCTCACGTGGTCATCTTCACTTGTTTACATAAACTATCTATCTGCTTAGGGACAGTAATCGGTTAACCTTTTGCTTCTGTGACACATTTTTATATACAATGTACCTTGTATTGAGCAGTACACTTTCCCTCGTTGTTTCTAGACTGTATGTGGTGACCATGCCAAACTGTCATGGGATGTTTTTTTTACTTCTGCTTCCCAGGCAGTAGAGTTCCCATTTAGAGTAGAGGAATGTTCAAGCCTTTTAATGGTACCAGGAAAATGGGCTGTTGCTCTCGATTTTAAAATGAAGAGGTTCTTGTGTGCAATAATTTAAAAATTTTGGAGATAAATGCAGCATAGATTTTTTTTTTTTTCCATTAATGCTTGCAGAAGCAAGATTATGGTCATTTTTCTTATTCACCAGGCAAAGTCAGACAGACAAGATACAGTATCACCCCTGCTGTTGCTATATGAAGAACACAGCTGGTTCATCCATGCTGAGAGGCCCATTAATCCTGCTCCACACATAAAAACTTATCTATTTTTTAGTTTATTAACACTAGAATTACCAGAGCCATGCAAGCTGTCGTATCAATCGCCTACTGTAACTTGCTTTCTTTTTTCTTCGGTTATACAGGTAGTCTTGAATAAAAGTGCACTTGTTTTGTTATACTTTTACACCAACATATGTTCCTGTGTTTGAGCATGCTCAAACGGGCATGCTCAAAAAATACACGTGTAATGCCACGAAAAGTGCACGCAGACACTTAATTTCGCAAACATTGGTACGAGAATGCAGTCACAAGTACACTGCAGAGCTATAGCATGTCTTTATGTGAAAACAGCCGTGTCAGATGGGGTTGTATGGATTGATTCTGAACGTGACTGAGAGAATGAAAAGTGAATTAAAAAAAAAAAAAACAAAGCTAAGCTTTACAAGGATCATAGATTACACTGGCTGTTACAGACTGAAATCAAATGTATGCTTTTATTCTAAAATAGTAAGACTAAGAGCAGTTTACTTCTCAAAACGGAGTGGTGCAGGTTCGAACTCGCGACCTTTTGATTCCCAGTCGGCAGCTGATTCTATTGCGCCACAGAGGCAGTCATAATAAACGGGTGTCAATGTCGCATGTTAAGGCGGCTTTTTGTTTCTGCAGTAAAAGTGCAATTGTTGTGTTATATTTGTACCTTTTGTGAAAATGTTTCTTTGATATTTGGACTTCAGGCTTCATACATTATATAGGTTATGCCTACATTTTGTCATCTACTACTAGGATATAAAAAAGTTTCTGTTTTAACAATGTGTTTACACAGATTACTGTAGAAACGGAAGAGACATGAAATGCGTGTGTTCCAAATAACGATCTATTATTTCCACTCTAAAACTTCACTTCACTCCCAGATACTCAATCAAGGCATGAGCTGAGAGAAGTTCGTGTACGTTCTAAATTGGTGGGGGGATGGAATAGCCGGCTGCTTCTAACTTCTCTGTATCAGCACATTTAGAGGACAAAGGACGCTGGCGGAGAGGTGTGAAGGGATTTAAGGTGGGACGGATTTACGAGTTTTTTCATAGGCTCTGGTAATTCTAGTGTTAAGGAATTTACTTTGGTGAAGGTGAGTGAAGCACTGCGTTTTGATGTTTTTGTTAAATGTTTAACCTGTGATACCGACCCTAGAATGGTGCACCTTTTAACTATAGAAGTAGATCAGTGTTTCTCAACCTTTCTGGGGTCAGTTTGTTCCGTTTAAGTGTTTTCATGATCCACCAAAAGGTAAATAGGTGAATGCTTTTGGAGGTATGGGTTTGTCCTTGAATCACAGTGCTCAAAAACAGATTCCCCTTGGTGAAATGAGGATGCCATGACCCACTACCATTCTGAAAAACATCAACTCGTGGCCCACTGGTATCAACCAGCAACGCAAAGGTGGATTATAAACAACATGGTTGAGAAACACTGAAGTAGATGGGTACAATAGTGCAACACAGTAACACAAGCACTTGTTGCTAATGGCATAGCCTGAATAGCTATTACATTTCAGTCTAATTGATTATCCTAGCAAAAATATATATACATTTTTTTCGGTCAAGGTATTTAGCTGAAAGTAATAGTGGACTTTTTATGCATGTGACATTTGAAAGTACACCATTTCATAAAGATATGATTTTAAGTGAATAAAAATGTACAAATGAAAATATAAAAAAAAATTACTTTGCACTGCTTCTGTCTACCTACCTGTAACGCACATAAGAAACCTTGGCAAAATTGCCTTTGATTACTGACAATTCTTTGAAACCAGTCAATTTTCTTTATCCCTGCAATGTTGCTTTTTGCTCTTAGAGACTAGATGTACAGAATTTCTCAAATATAACAATGTATTAAATTTAGGTTTGCAACGTACAAGTATTTTGCAAAATCAATTGCTTGTTCAATTTTAATGTCAAATAATTGGGGGTTCTAAAAAATGCAGTATTTGTGCAAAAGTGCATGCATTTTATTTAGAAAAGTTTTATTTCTTGCACGATGCGCTTCTTCATAACAGTTGTATATTTGCCAATAATGTGTATAGATGCAAATCTTGTTAATAAGTCTAACTTAACAGTGATGTTGATATCAAGAGGGTTGAAGACAGAGGCCATTTTTAAAATTAACAGGAACAATGAATGTTACAAATTTTATGTTTGCAGATTTATTTTAGTAATTAAGCTTGTCTTATCAGTAGCCTCTTGCCCCACTAATTCTGCTTCTCTGAGATTATGTGCTTCCGTTAAAACAACATGCCAAGTTTTACTGGAGAGACTTGTTTTGTCCTAAAAAACATTAATACAGTACATGTCTGGCTAATGTAGAAATTTGGGATCACTAAATCAATTTTATTTTGGAACAATGTCAAATGTTGGGTCATGTCTTTTGCCCAGTGCAGCATTAAGATACCATATTCCTTTGAACTGGATTTGCTGTTCAAAAAATGCACAACTGTAGCCATGTTCATAACAATCTGAGAATAAACGCAAACTTCTGTTCTTTTATTGCGTCTGTGTATGGCATTCTATTAAAATGCAAATGATCATGCTACACACTAAACTTAATCAACTGACTGGTGTCAGCATTCACGTCTCTCAAAGCATGCACTAATCGTGTATTGTTATTTCACAACTAACTATGTCATGTCATAAAAGAGGCAATAATAAAAGCATTTTTTGTCTTGAAAGGAGGATTTCCCCACTTTATTAAGTTAAACTATTGGGATTTTTAAATAGGCACCAATTGTGAAATTCAAGCCCTGGAAGTGCTTTTTGAGGTGTTCCTACAGCTCCTTCCTCCTTCCCTCCTTTAAATCCTGGTCCATGCAATTCTAAATCTTAAAACATTGTGTGTTATGTCGATTTTTTGGAATTGATGCAGTCAGTCATAATTGCCTTTTTTTTCTTCTAGTGGCTGACACTTGAGGAGCAAGTGACAGTGAACAAAAATGGAGGTGGTGCCAGCAGAAGTAAATAGTCTTCTTCCTGAAGAGATCATGGATACTGAGGCCATTGTGCTGGTTGAAGATGATCAGGTGGATGCTGCCATTACTGTGGGTGACTCGCAGCTTGTCGATGAGATCCCAATGGAAACAGAGCTACCAGAAATAGTTAGCATTAGTTCTGCTGTGTCTCAGAAGAACTTGGCCATAAGCAGCAATTCATCAGATGCAGTCTTGGTGAGCAGTCCTACAACTGTCAGTGGGAGTTCACTTTTATTGTCTAACACGAACACTACACATATGACTAGGATTAAATCACCTGTTAGCAAACCCATTGCTATTCAGACAAGTGGAAGTATGGGGCTACAGAAGGTCAGCAGTCCTGTGGTTGTTACTTCAGCCAGCCAGCTCATTCTGAATAAGATGTCACACTCTACATCAGATCTTAAATCCAGCACTGCCCAGGTGATCAAACAAGAGGGCCAAAAACTGATTGTTACTACCCTTGGAAAGGCTGGTCCACCCATTGTGCTGACTCTGCCAGGTACCAGTCAACTTACTCAATCGCCAAAAGGTGGTCAAGGCCAAGGTGCTACAGGGGACTCAAAGGTACAGCCTCAGCAGTATAAAGTTGTAACAATTGGGGGCAGGACAGATATTAAACCTGTGATAGGAGTACAGGCAGTAAACCCTGGAAATCAGCTGATCAACACACATCATTCAGGACTACAGTCTCAATCATTAAAAGCATTACAGGTACATATGTATTTTTAGTACATAAAATGGTTGCATTATAAAGTGTTTTGTGTTATTTTGGTATATTGTCTCATCAGTGTTTGTACTTTGTGTCATGTGTTTTTTTTTTTTTTTTTTTTTACGGCCTCAGCAGTGGAACATTGGAGATGGAGTGAAGGTATCTGTTCGACATACATTCTGAAGAGTTGATTTTGTCAAGTTTATAATTAATATTGATCACTGTGCTGTTAGACAAGTTAATTTGATGTACTGCCAAGACCCTGAGTTAGTTTAAGTGACTTGAAAATATTTTTTGTCATATGTAGACAATAATGTAACTGGTTAATGATATAAATATTATTCATAAATTAAGTGCAAGTATATGCAAGGCTGTAAATTTCAACAAGTATTCTAGCTTTGCAACTATTTGTGTCTGTGTGTATGTATAGATATAAATATAGATATACAGAGATAGATATAGATATATAGAGATAGATAGATAGAGATATAGAGAATTCTGGATTTAAATCCTGGTCCATACAATTCTAAATCTTTAAAATTGTGTATTATGTTGGTTTTTGAATTGATGATATACACATACTAAGGAGTTTCGGTTTCGCTCGCCAGCTCACGGAGACACGGTCGCTTCTCCGAAACCCCCTTGTAAACAGTGATACAATGGGAAACAAATAGGTTTTTTTTTTTTTTTAAAATACACCTCCTCTTTGCTCAATCAGCTGCTGGCTTGCTGCTGCTGCGGTGTAGTGTGATCTGCATCTTGTGCGGCGCTTTGAACATTTAAAAGCCTGTACAGCAGCTGTCCTTTTGTCTCAATGCCTTCTCTCTCTTCTTTCCCAAGCATCCTCTGCTCCTCTTGGGGGTCACACTCCTGAGGTGTGCCCCTATGAAGATGAAGATTTTGTATTCTTTTAATTGAGAAACAGAACTGTTCCCTCCTGGCAATACAAATTAGACAATCTACAAGTCTCTGACTTAAAGTTTAAATCTGAACAAATTTCGCTGTTCCGTTATTTCACTGAGCAATAATTTCCGTTTGTTTGCGGTAATGCGATCTTTACTATCATTTTTTTTTTGAGACTTTTGAATTTTCCTACTTCCATTATCTCTAACCTGCTCTGCATGTGTATTGCGGCAACATTTTTTAATTCTTTACGATGTTCTGCTTTGTCATCTACTCTTTGTCTTTTATTTCTGCCCCCGGGCATGGTTAAATCTCTTGGCACAAAGTCTTGTCTTGCGGGACACGAAAGTGTCTTTCTGAGAAAGTCACGTCTCTTCTCTCTGAACAGGTCTCGTCTTGCATCAAGATTGTTTTATATAATAGATAGATATAAACAGATAAATATATAAACTGCTCAAAAAAATTAAAGGAACACTTTGAAAACCCATCAGATCCCAATATGAAAAAAAACATGCTGGATATCTATGCTGATATGGACTGGGTAATGTGCTAGGAACGAAAGGATGCCACGGCATTTGATGGAAATGAAAATTATCAATCTACAGAGGGCTGAATTCAAAGACATCCTGAGAATCAAAGTGAAAAAGTGATGCGGCAGGCTAGTCCATTTTGCCGAAATTTCATTGCAGCAACTCAAAATCGTACTCAGTAGTTTGTATGGCCCCCATGTGCTTGTATGAATGCCTGACAACGTCGGGGCCTTCTCCTAATGAGACGACAGATGGTGTCCTGGGGAATCTCCTCCCAGATCTGGACCACGGCATCACTGAGCTCCTGGACAGTGTGAGGTGCAACCTGGTGGCATTGGTTGGACTGAAACATAATGTCCCAGAGGTGTTCTATTGGATTTAGGTCACGCAAGCGTGGGGGTCAGTCAATGGTATCAATTCCTTTGTCTTCCAGGAACTACCTGCATACCTTCGCTATATGAGGCCAAGCATTGTCATTCACCAGAGGGAACCCAGGACCCACTACACCAGCATTGGGTCTGACGATGGGTCCAAGGATTTCATCCCTATACCTAATGGCAGTCAAGGTGCCGTTTTCTCGCCTGTAGAAGATTTGTGTGTCCCTCCATTGATATGCCTCCCCAGACCATCACTGACCCAACACCAAACCGGTCATGCTGAATGTTTTTACAGGCAGCATTATGTTTTCCACTGCTTCTCTAGACACTTTCATGTCTGTCACATGTGCTCAGTGTGAACCTGCTCTCATCTGTGAAAATTACAGGGCGCCAGTGATGGACCTGCCAATTCTGGTATTCTATGGCAAATGTCGTTCGAGCTCCACGGTGCCAGTCAGTGAGCACAGGGCCCAGTAGAGGATGTCGGGCCCTCAGGCCACCCTCCTGAAGTCTGTTTCTGATTGTTTGGTCAGAGACATTCACACCAGTTGCCTGCTGGAGGTCATTTAGTAGGGCTCTGGCAGTGCTCATCCTGTTCCTCCTTGCCCAAAGGAGAAGACACCGGTCCTTCTGATGTGTTAAGGGGCTTCTGTGGCCCTGTCCAGCTCTCCTAGAGTAACTGCCTGTCTCCTAGAATCTCCTCCATGCCCTTCAGACTGTGCTGGGAGACACAGCAAACCATCTGGCAATGGCACATATTGATGTGACATCCTGGAGAAGTTGGACTACCTGTGCAACCTCTGTGGGGTCCAGGTATCGCCTTATGATACCAGCAGTGACACTGTCCGTGGCCAAATGCAAAACTAGTGAAATAAACAATCAGAAAAGATGAGGAGGAAAAAATGTCAGAGGCATCCACCTGTTAAACCATTCCTGTTTTGGGGTTCATCTCATTGTTGCCCCTCTAGTGCACCTGTTGTTAATTTCATTAACGCCAAAGCAGCTGAAACTGATTAACAATCCCCTCTGCTACTTACCTGACCAGGTCAATATCCCAGAATTTTCATTGACTTGATGCTATACTCTGATTAAAAAGTGTTCCTTTAATTTTTTTGAGCAGTATATATAGTTTCTATATAATATATTCTGTATTTTATCTTGATATTGGAATGAACACAGTTCAGAATTTTCTTTTTCATTTTTATTGCACATAGAGATGAAATTCTTCTTTAATACCTTAGATTTTTGTAAACCAGTATTTTTAGTACTGATATGCAACAACAAGGTGGATATGTCATTTTTGGCCAGGGAGCCTGATTTAACCTCAGTATGAGAAACACTGGTACCCAGGAGACATGTTAATAATTGTTCTGATATATATTGTTCTGAAAAGTTTTAAGCCGAATTAGGAATGTTTTCATTACACTTTTTAATTTAGGATTTTTCTTGTGAAGTATATTGAAAACTTTTCCTAGGTTGAAGGCTTGTGTATTATGTCAAATCAAATGAAAAAATGTCATGCTTTTTAACAAGTTACAAAAAGTGACAAACAAAAATCATCCAATTAAAATAGTTTTGCTTTTGTTGATTAGTCCATTAACTTGTAAAAATTGTTATGCATCAAACCGCCCATAATTGAATAGAAATTCAGCCTAACTTTTAAGGATGCTTTACCAGATTTTTGGGGTTGTGGCAAAAACGGGATGTAATTAGAGATACAGAAATGTCAGTTTATTGAATTAAGACATCCAAATATCAAAGACATTCAAAAAAGGTATAACAAACGAAGTGCGCTTTTATTCAAGAACATTTACATGTCACAGTCAATGTGTAAAAACCAAAGCCCAAATATCCATTTGACACAAAGTAGACATGTCCGCTTACCAGGTGCAGAGGTAAGAACTGCTGTCTGGTACTGGGTGTCAAGACAAAACTGAAATGTATCGTTGTAAACATGGAACACACATTAAATGTGTGTATTCCAAATAACAGTATATTTACCCTATACAATTCCAGACACTTATCTCCCAGATAAAGAGACTTCAGCTATGAGAATTTTGCGTCTGACTTTAGCTGCCTCAGTAGGGGATGGGATGGCAGGCTGCTTGCGCTGACTGACACATTTGCAAAACAAAGGCTCTGATGAGCTGGAGCGAGTGAATTTGTGAGCGAGTGAAGTGGCCCGGTATTATGAATGTTTTCATAGGCTTCAGGAATACTAGTGTTAAAAAACTTTTTATACTAACGTCCTGCATAACTTGACTATAGAAGTTTTCAAAATCACCATGGTGTGGTTGGAAGCTCATCAGCGCTCTTAATTCTGAAGAACCCCCCCATCCTTATGATCATAAGAGTGTCAATGCACAAAATCTGCTCAATATTGATGTAAGATCTCGGAATGGTTCTCTGTACAACAAACTTTTTTTTTTTTTTTTTAATCTGTGCTTCACATAGAGCTTGTCATTGCTAAAGCACTAGAAGTATCTGATTAATCGCAGACTGCAATCTTGATATGCCATACAAAAAAAAATGTAAACTACAGGAATTTGCATCCCTAAATAAGGCTAATTCATCTGAGAGTTTAATTTGCAGCGAGGCAGAGGTCTGGCACTGATTGTTCGATCTGAACTGAACAGCAAACATATAGCTATTGAATGGTCATGTCCTTCCAGTGTTTTGCTGCTAAACTGATAACTAAATTTGTTCTTATCCTATTCATTGTTCGGTGGTGGGTGGGTGGTCTAAATCTACATTTATTTTCTTAAATATAATTTTGCACAGTTTTTTATTTGTATTAATGGCTTTCTCCTTTTTTCCTGCATGTTTTGTAATCTAATTCAGAACTTTGACTTTGTTTGTTATTAATTTTTATCCTGTGTAAATGTTTTCTTTGCTTTTATTCCTGTTATACAGTCCCATGAATTCAGGTTTGATTTATAACTTGATCAGTGCCTGTATGGTGTTTGCATGTTTTCCTCACATGTATGTGGAGTGAGTGTGTGTAATTTCCAATAGTATTTAATACAGTAGCTGGATAATAGAAGTGTGTCATTGTGTGTGTCATCCGTTCAGTCGATTCCGACCTTCGGCGATTCTATAAGTTAGCTCTCTCCACACTTTTCGATCTTGCACAGCTTCTTTGAGCTGTGTTATGCTCATGCCTGTGTCTGCTTTGATGGTGTTAAGCCAACGAGTCCGCTGGCGGCCGGGTCTTCTTTTGCTGCTTACCATCCCTAGCATGACCGATTTTTCTAGCAAATTTGATCGCATTTTATGGCCAAAAAGGTCAGTATGAGTCTAGTGATTTTCCTGTCTAACGAGATGTCCGGCTTTATGCGCTCTAGCACTTCTTTTTTCGTTACTCTCGCTATTATTATTTAATAGCTGGATAATAGAAGTGTGTCATTAAGCACACTCAATTTCCAAAATAGATGTATTACTTAATTGTTGTTAAATTACATCCTCACAGTTTAGACTTACAGACAAATGGCAAAAAACTTCAACTAAGTAACAAAAATAAAACTGAAAACTAAAACTTAAAAATATGTTAAAACTATCACTTGATTCACAAAGCCTAATGAACCTCTGCATATGAAACCATCTACTCTGGTATAATTTCTCTGTTGATTCAACCTGTAAAATACAGCAGGGTCCACTTGTGACACCTCTGTTCTTCATTATGTCTTTTACTTTGTTATATCAGTATAGTGAAGCATTAGTCAAACCACAGATGAATTTCTTAACCTTCCAAAACTTTCCTTCACGTTAGGACAAATATTACCATCCCTGGCCAGTGGTATTCCTTGCAGAAATGTAAAGTTCAACTTTCATTGTTTTTGACATGTAACAGAAAAGGGCAATCTGAGAGAGTCTTATGTACATGTAGGGGAGTCTCTAGGAAGTTCTTATATGTTCAGCTCTTCTAAGTGTATGGCTGCCAAACTTGGTTTAGTTAGAGGGGGGTATCTTTCAAAAGTATGAACCCACCTTTGTAGAGAGACACTTTTATTCAACATAAGTGGATTCTTCAAAACCATGATTATTCTTCCTTTTAGTAAGTTAATTTTGTTTTGCTGCATGAAGTGGTATGTCATTTATTGCCAGTATATCCTTTTTATTTTGGCACAGTTGGAAACCTGAACTTTCTGATGGAATAATACAGTGATTTTCAACCTGTGATAGGTCCACTGACCCCAGCATGCAATTATGGCTGGTTTAGTAAATTTCGGATTTTAACAATTATTCCATTTTCCAGTTTCTTTTCCAGCACAGCCAAGTACTTCAACAGTGCAAGAAATGTTATTTTACATAATATATTCTCTTAAGCTTCAGAAATCTAGTTTGATTGGTACTTAGGAGTAGTGTTGTATTTTCTGTTTAATGTGTATTGTCACCATTGTCAATGACAATATCATTGTCTTTCTCTACATTTTCTGAAACAGAAGATGTAGCTGTATAGGTGTCTATTTCACAGTAGGCACCTTCACTTCATGTGTTTGATATTTACATTAATTAATGTGTTGGTTCCTCCTCTTGAGTATGATTGACTTTTAGAGGTTTTGAGTGGTGAACTTGAACACACATACAGTACTTCCATGTCTCACAAATATTACCATGCCAATTTCGTGCCTGATCTTCGTCGTGTAGAACACTTTATGTGAAAGTTTTTATTACTGAAGCAACACATTAACCTGATGATGTACAATGCTAGTCAAAAGTTTTAGAACATCTCAGTTGTCCAGTGTTTCTTAGTGAGAAGTCAAACAAAATGACACCAGATAAAGAAGTGGCCTGATTTGCCTCGAAAGTTTGCACATTGTGATCTTTTTAGTTAGCCAATAAAATATGTAATTTTACTTGACTTATCACTACATTCATAATGGCTAACACGGTACAACACTCTAGTACACCAGTGTTTCTTCATATTTAATCAGTTGAAATGCAATGAATGACCTAAATAGTGAAAGTGTAAGCAGTAAACTCCCATATTTTAAAATTTAAAGTTTAGGTTGGCAAAAGCGGAATAAAAAAAGGAAATTTCAGGATATTACAAATGGGCCATCTTCAGGGAACAACTAATATGTTACAACATACAGATGTTCTGCAGCAGTTAAAGTAAATTAAGTCATATTGCACAGGTGTCCCAACATCTGTTGATTACTTAAACCCCCTGTCTGTCTTAAAGCAGAGTTGGAACAGACTGTATTACTACACCCTCTGAAGTACTTCTTGGGCAATATTCCAGTGATAATAGCAAGAAAAAAGCAATTAACAAATGAAATGAGACAGAACATTATTACCCTTAGAAGTTTAGGCCTTTCATTTAGTGAAATTTGGGGGGAAAAAAAAAAATCAAGTGTCAGTGAGTATGGTGTCAACACAATCCAAAGGCAAGTGGAAAGTGAAAGAAACAATAACAGGAATAGATCTGGCAGAGCCAAAGTCACAACGCAGTCAGAAGACGTTTCTGACAACCGGCTTGTGTGATAGGCACCACACATTCAACAGCTTCAAGCATAGCTTAACTGTGGTTGAAAAAAATCCAGTCTCAGTTTTTACTGTGAAGAGGAGACTTTGTGCTGCAGGTTTGACAAGGCGGGTAGCAGAAAGAAAGCCATTCCTTAAAAAAAACAAAATAGGGCCTTGAAATACCGGCTGTGGACTACTGCAGACTGGAATAAAGTCTCATGGATAATGAAGCAAACTTCAAAATCTTCAGTTTATCACGCGTAGTGTTTGTATGCTATCGAGTTGATGAAAGGATGGTCCCTCAGTGTGATACCAAGAGAAGGAGAAGGAAATGTGCAAATACCACATGGACAGCATCTAAGCCTGGGATTTCAACCTCAGGTTTTTTAATGCTTTTGTCGGAAAATGCCCCTGCTGTATATCAAATATGAATGACAATTCTCTTTTTTTCAAAATATACTTTGTGTTTGCTATCCTATTTACAGCTGAGGTTGATGGCTCTTCACATAGCATTCACCTTTATCTGGTAGAAATTTGATGTAAAATTGTTTAATCCAAACTGACACAACTGCAGCAGCATTTAATTTGTAGTGCTTCCCATTCCATCACTTGTTAGGTTTCCTTGTTGTCTTGTTGTTGTTTAGGAGTACTTGATTGTGTTGAAAAACCTCAACAAATCAAAATTCAGATTCTTTATTAGTGGTGCACATGTTTGCGATTCTATATTAGTGTTGAATGTGCTTGGTATACTGAAGGATTGTTAAAGTAACATTTAGTGAGCTATCAACAAACTAACTTCATGTATATCATATGCTGTCATATACTAATTCTATGTTTTTCCTTGAGTAGTTATTATCAAGATTATTTTGCGGATCTGGAACTAGGCAACTCTGCGTTAAGCCCATATGAATGATAGTTGTCATAGGCATGTGCAAGTGTACTGACACATGTTTTAATGGCAAATCTGCTTAACAATTTAAAAAAAAAAAAAAAAGGCATGTTGCATCTGTTAAATTATAATTAGTTTAAAATCTCAATGACTTCATTTGCAACTGACAAACTAAATAGAAATAATACTCGCCAAAGCCTATTTCTGGTTTCATTTGAGACCATTTTAGTTGCAGTCTAGAGCCCTGGTGGGACCATGGGCTGGACCACTCTGAGGATGCTTCTGGGCCACCACTTGAATAGGCCTGGCCCAAATGGTTGAAGCATTTCAGGAGGAGGATCCCTCCTAGGAAATTCACATGCTACAGTCCCTAGAGTTTACAGAAAATAGTATGGTTAATGAAAAATATGAAGCGCGCATCCATTCAGAAGAACATCTCTGAATGTCCAATGTATTGAACCGTGAATTAGTTCAGTTGCTATCAGCTACAAATAGGAAGATGAGACTGTAGTTGGGCACATGATCCACTAACGTTGGTCATTTAAAGATTGAAGTAATGTTGCCTGTTCTGGTGAATTTTAATTTCTACTCTGACATGCAGATGGTATGGTCTGAATCTGACACATACAGCCCTTGTTTATAAGTAGGTTTTGCCTTGTGTCAGTGGTCTGGGCGGGTGTTGTTAATGGTGTAATGGTGCGGATAATTTTTTCTTAGCACATATTTGGTCTTTTAATACATAAGCATTTTTTGCTGATCATAACCATCACTTTAATGCTATTGTGCAAACCCCCTCATGACCCTATTATGAGACACATACTTAGATGTATCTAGATACACTCCACAAAAGCTGTTGCCCTTATTCTTAAAATAAATGGTATATTATTGTGCTCTGAATTTTTCAGTTAAGTTTTTTTCACATTGTTGGGGTATTGTGATATAAGCCTCTTCAATCCATTAGTCCTGCTAGTTAACCCATGTGTATTTTCTAACATGCAGGTGCTGGATGCCATACATACACATGCATACAGAAGCATAGGAGCACAACAGGATTTCTGTGAAGAATAGAACTCATTTAAAAAAAAAAAAGTGTTACATTTCATAAGTAGTAATATCCCATAAATCTCAATGCTGCTGCACATTTACTTGGTTATTTCTGTAATAAATTTATATGTTCTGTTATTTCATCTGTGTTCTCTACATCATAGAAGTCATAGGAGCTTAGATAATGCAGTATGTTGCAAAGCATTATTATCTTATGCTGGTTTCACAAATGTGGAAACATATTGGGGGAAAATTTATTTTTTGACGACGATACTTTTTACATTTTGTCGGGTACATGTGTAAACAAAAAAAAGGTACTTTTTATATCTCCATCACACAAATTATCATTGTGTTTGGATTTTTTCCATACATTATTTAATGACTTAATCAAGTTTTTCTTCCATGAAGAGCAAGTTTCAGTGGATTTCAGTGGTTATTTTAAGCTGTCAGGCATGTTTTGAATCAGGGCCACTTGGTGGTGAATTGGCTGGCATTCATACCTGAAACTTTCAGGGACTCGGGTTTAATTTTTAGCCTTGTAACAGTCATTCTGTTTGGATTGGTTTATTTCTATTTGAGAATATGTCCAGTGGAATACTGTGGCACTTTCCAGGGCTCTGCATATTTTTGAAAGCTTTTTAGAAAACAAGCTTGTTAGTTTTAATGCAACTTGTACATGTATAAACTTATGCCCTATATGGGTAGACATATACTAATACTTCACACATAGCAGTAAAGCTTTAGTAATACACAAATACAGAAAGTTGTTAGTCTCATTGTTTTTTTTGTAACAACTACTTATGCATGCATGATTTTTACCTTCTGACTGACTGGTACAAGTAAACCCCCACATGTAATATATAGCTTGAATCGTCTTGATGTCTAGTTATGCCAGACTTAAGGCCTTTTGAACTAGCACCAACCACCACCATTTTCCGCTCAACACCTGAAAACCTTTTTTTACACCCATATGATAAACAGTAAACCAATAGTTGTCTTCAGCAAAAATGATAAGAAAAACTTGGAAGTTGTGCATGCCACATCAGCCAACCAACAATGGTTCACCCCCTAATGAGATATGAGGAGTCAAAGTTATTAAAACTGTTTTGTATTGGAAAATGAAATTAATCACTAAGGTCAGTCAGTCAGTCATTATCCAACCCGCTATATCCTAACACAGGGTCACGGGGGTCTGCTGGAGCCAATCCCAGCCTATGCAAGGCAGGAACAAACCCCGTGCAGGGCACCAGCCCACCGCAAGAATCACGACGGTATTTCTGCTTAATAGAAAATATTAATAGGCTTGAAGGAAATATGAAAAAAATGGATAAAAAGTTTTAATCATGTGATTATTTGTGATTTAAATTTAATTAAGCAGCAGTGTTAAAAAACATTTTTGTTAGTGAATCTAACACTTTCATACAGTATGACAAGCTGATAAAATAGAATAAAATGTCAGAAACTGTCTGTTTGATTAAGTCATTTTGTACATGCTGAGATTCCCATTTTTGTGAATGGTCGTGTTTTCAAATGTTAAAATAATTCAAGTTACAGTTATAATCTGTGTTTTCAACAACCGTGTATGAGTAATAAGCATGTCATGGTCTACTGTAGTGTAAACAAGGAAAGTAAAATCATTGATAATAAAAAAAGAAAAAACAGAAACAACGTTAGTGTGCATGTTTTTGTTGGTACATTATTATTGTCACTGTTCTGAGGAGATATAAATGTAAGAATTTTGACATGACAATAAATTTAACTTGTACTGCTGACATATGTCTGAGTCTAGTAGTCCTAGACCAGACAGTTTTCTTCCCTACAGGGCAAGCAATATAGTCTCAATTGCCTTCCATGGATACGTTAGCACAAAAGCTGCTACCAGCATTATGTATCAGTTTGGACAGTGAAGTGCCTTTTCAGTGCAGTTTCAATTATTGTAGATAAGAGGGAAAAAAAACCTGATTCAGACATTTGAAATCTTAGTTAATCTAAATATTTATTTCTATTTCCAATAATTACAGTTGGGTTAGGTAGGTGTCTAATAAAATGGCCACGGAGTATAGAAAGTAAGGAATGCATTTTAGCATTTTTATTTAATATTTATTGATTTGCATAAAATATGATTTTATTTAGAAACCTAGATAATTTAATCTCACTAATTTAAATTACACAAAATTGTAATCATCAATATTAGTTCCCTCATATAGTAACTGGAATTGGTCAACTGTTTAAAAAAAATTAGAAAATGGTAATTTTATATTAAGAAGTGAAATTTCTGAAGGGATGGATCTTGTATTTAGTAATCTGAATGCTACAAAACCTACTATGGATAGCATTCTTTAAGTAACGAGTGCACATATGTTAGTAACTGGTTTAGTTAAACTATACAGGTTTAAGTAATGAGTGCACCCATGTTAATAACTCGTTTAGTTAAACTATACAGGTTAAAGAGAAAGCTGAAAGTCTCATATATATCTGTTTTTGACAGTTTAACTGAGTTTGTAAAGACTTGATTTCAAATTGCTCCTTTTTAAATCAATGTCTTCTTTAAAACATTCAAGCTTAGTGACAAAGCTAAACTAAAACTAGTTGTGTTCTATGATTGACATCCCTCTTAAAAGTACAGTTTCTCAGTTAACTCATGAAATAAAGACTCAACTGAAATTTCACAGTTCGCTATCTAGTACCCATGCTCATTTCCCCTTATACAAGGGAAACTTTTTGGCTGTTAAGAAAATATTTAAAATGAAAAAAAAAACTGATATTAATCATGACTTCAAGAGTTACTGAGCATATTAAACATTCTAAACACCATCAGACACTATCGTTCTTAAAAAAGGACCATTTGAGTGTTCTTCTTATAGACCAATTTCTCTTCTGAATGATGATATTAAGGTCTTGACAAACACTTTAGGTAAAAGAATAATGCTTCCATTTCTATCCTCTCTAGATCAAACCAGATTTATCAGAAGCAGAGATTTACTTTCAAGTGTTCAAAGATTGTGTATTACAATATACTGCTCAAAAAATAAAGGAAAACTTTTTAATCTGAATATAGCATCAAGTCATTGAAACTTCTGGGATATTGATCTGGTCAGTTAAGTAGCAGAGGGGGTTGTTAATCACTTTCAGCTGCTTTGGTGTTAATGAAATTAACAACAGGTGCACTAGAGGGCCAACAATGAGATGACCACCCCCCCAAAAAACAGGAATGGTTTTAACATTTGGAGGCCACTGACAAAATTTTTCCCTCCTCATCTTTTCTGAGTGTTTTTTCACTAGTTTTGCATTTGGCTGCGGTTAGTGCCATTACTGGTAGCATGAGCCGATACCTGGACCCTATAGAAGCAGCACAGGTAGTTGAACTTCTCCAGGATGGCACATCAATACGCGCCATTGCCAGAAGGTTTGCTGTGGCTCCCAGTACAGTCTCAAGTCCATGGAAGAGATTCTAGGAGGCAGGCAGTTGGTCTAGGAGAGTTGGACAGGGCTGTAGAAGGTCCTAAACCTATCAGCAGGACTGGTATCTGCTCCTTTGGGCAAGGAGGAAATGAATGAGCACTGCCAGAGCCCTACAAAAAGACCTCCAGCAGGCCACTGGGGTGAATGTCTTGCATACTCACAACTGTAATCCTACTTTTGCCCACCTCAATATGTTGGGTTTGTTTTTTAGTTAGTTACAATTAAGTTTATTTGTAATTCAGTAGGACCACATGTAAAAAAAACAAAAAAAAAAAAAAAACTGCTTTACAGAGAGTTAAAGGGGAAGATTGCAGGTCGCTACCTACATTTCTGTTTTATTACAGGGCTCCAAACATTCATACACTGAGATTTTTGAAGGTGGTAGAACTTAATGAAACTGGACCTGCATGGCTAGGCTTGGAAATTAAGTTGTGCAAAAATCCTATTTACATGTATATGCCTTATCCTCCAGTAGTTACCATCCACTTACGAGCAATCCCATGGTCCTTCATCTACTTAAGATATTTTATCACTGTACATTACATTTTAAGGCAGGTATGGATTTACCAGTTGGTGCATATATAGATATATATTTCAATCTTTTCTAACCTAGTAAATATTCAGTTTATAAATTAACCAATCCTATTAACATCTTCATGTAGATGTCTATCAAAGTTTAGGGCTAAGGTTGAAAATAAAATGTCTAATTTCCGTCACCTTCAACCAATGTCTATTCCTGAAACAATTCTGACTACTTTTGATAAATACATGGGTAATGCTTCTAGGCTTAATAATATTAATATATTTTTTTATGTAGCACTTTTCCTATGTTGGTAGTGCTCCACAAATATTCGAAAAAGAACAAAAGGAGTAATGGCAGAAAAATTCAAGTTAATAAAACTGGATGCAAACTAATATCAAACATTAAACACCAAATAGATTAATATATGTAACACAAGGTTCTGAATTAGAATAAGAAACAACAAGCTTGAAAAAATGCAAAACCAAGACATGCCAGAAGAGAACCAAGAGCAAATAACTTTTTGTTTAAGAATGCATGTAGGAATAAAAATGAAGATGTTAAATTGCCCACAAGATTGACCCTCTAGGAAAGAGGACTTAACTGAGTTTATAGTTCAGTTAGATCTGATCACCTTGTGGAGACTGATCAGTATGATCAACAATACAGAATTCACATGAGAACAGTCTCGGCAGATGATGGAAAAAGAATCTTTCTACTAGAATTTTAGATAAGTTAAACTCGGCTGTTCAAAAAAAACATTCATGTTTAATTTGTTTAAAACCTACTATAACAAAACTAAAAAATGAAATTCTAACTCCTGATAAACTTTTCAAATGCTACTTTTGAATTTAAAAAGTAATTATTGTTATACTTATGTTTTAATATACATAAGGAATCACATAGGGCTTTTGCCATTCATGTGAATCTGATGTGAATGGAGGAAGATTTTGTTTTCCTTTCAGTGTGATTTTTATTTTTTTATTTTTTATATGTGGGATTTTTTTCTTCTTTTCAATGGCTGTGCATATATAATGCTTTTGAGTGTATTTGATTAAACTATGAGTTACTGTTATGTGTTTTGTATTGTTAAAATAAAAGCAAAACATATAATAATCATTTTAATACCAGCCACACCAGTTGCTGTGTCTACTTTTACTTTATTGGTGTTCTAGGCAGTTCAGTAATTAATTTTCCTGGCATTAGCTGTACATAAATAATACTTAAGTTATTTTTTTGTCATGCTGAATGACTCCCGCTCTGAGTTGCTTGTTGCTTTATAAATTGTTTTTTTTTGGTTTTGATAAATGTTACAGATTGCAAAGAAAACACCAACATCATCTACAGGACCAATGATTACGAAGTTTATTATTACAAAACCATTCAATAGCAAAGCAGTCTCCAGCCAAGCATCAGTATCACCGGTAATAGCAGGTATGAGAATACTTTTTATTCTTTTGTGTACAAGTGTTATTATACCATATAGAATAAACTGGATTTTTCAGTTTAGTATGTTTCACAGTAATGTTCAAATTAGTAATTTATTAATAATTATTTTTTTTTTGATATGCTGTACTGAGGGATTGTATTTGTATATGTTTGGCAAGATGTGCAAAACCTTACAGATGGGTTTATGAAGATAATAATGTGAGAAATGTGAGACCTACATCTCCACTTGTATGGAGTACTTGTTCTGTCCTGTTTAATTCTTTCATATGCATAATAATTAATAAATTCTAGAATTTTAGCAGAAATGTATGATGGCCTTTTTGCAAAAGCTGAAAATATCCATAATATTTGCTAAAAGCTTATTTTAAAATAATGAGAAAGTTGGTCTCTTGTTTGATATATTATTGATAAAAGTTCACAACCCATATACACCTTTAAAGGCATGGTAAAAAAAGGTTAGGAACTAAACTGTGTCATGCAGTTTCAGCAGAGAGATATTCCACTACCTGTACTTTTTAATGCACTGTTGCATGTTATGTGACCAACTAGAGTTTAACAGTTGTATACACTCCACTTCGTGCTGCAAAAAATTAATGGTTCTTAATCAGTATTGTTAACAAGACATTAAAGTTTCCCAGTTTTGTCTTAATGAGCTGTGCATAAATGGTGCATTTTATTAGTGAGGGAAGTCAGATTACTTTCAAGTAGTACAGGCACTTCTCATTTCCACTGAACCTTTTCAAGTAAAACTAGACCATATAACATACTTTTTTTTAATTCCCCCCATCCCCCAAACTGCTCATACCTATAAGTGATTACTAAGAATAATAATAGTGTGACAGCAGCCAGCAAAAGATGGGAATACGCAGCACTCAAGAAGCCATGTGCATAATAAAGTTTAAAAAGACCTGCCTGTGTTTTAAACTGCATTTGCTTCTGAAACCTTAACCCTGTGATCACAGTAGAATCTACGGATAGATTAAATTATAATGCTGGTAAAGTTGTTTGATACATGGAAAGTGCAGCAGTGAATTCATCATTACACTACACAGGAATAAGTACTAACACTGATTTGCTGTGCATATGAAAGTATAATGATTTAGAGTTATACAATGAATTATGCTACTTTATTAGTAGAATAGTATATTCTACCGTGTATTCATGTTTTGATCTTGTATCTACATCATTTATGCTCAGGCTGTTTATAACTGCTACAAATAAAGTGCTGTTGGTCTATATAAATGCAGGATGAAAATAAATGGATCGTCTTGGTCTGTTAGAATACTTTTAAACTTATGCAAATATATCATTTTTCAGTATATGCAAAATTGTATTTATTTTTTGTACAACACTAAAGACATTGTGTTAGACATTTTCACTCGTATTTAGGTTACTTGACTAACTTGATTTAAAACATTTAGATTAAAATTTGCCTATTTTAGCAATCCACACTGGCAAAAAGCAGTTGAGGCATAGATGAGGGGCCTAGCAAAAAGCAATAGTTTAGATATGTATGTTATATTCATCTTAAATTACGGTTGTTCTCATAACTGCTCAGAATATGTTGTGCCTCATGCATTTGCACATTGCATCTGGAGTCACTGGTTCCTTGAACTGTTCTAAAAGTTGACCAGCTGAAAATAATTCTGTTATATACTGAGATAATAAACAGTTAATGTGTTGCCTTTTAACAAACTAAAATAAAATAAAAGTTGAAGAGAGCACGTTTAAAAAGACACATTTTAATTTAAGAAACTTGAAAAGTCTTTCATAAGACAGACTTGAATAGCTCGCATCCTGTGTTTTTTTAATAAAGCATTTTGAATATTGTAAAATGCACCCAGATTGCAATGTTTAAATATGTCAATTGTTTTAAAATTCTGTATCTTTATTTTTCATTATAATTTGGTCCACTACTTGAACAAATTATCAAAACATTCTGGTAACTCTTGTGAAAATGCCAACACATTAACAGACAAGGTACATTTTCAGTATCCAAGTAAAATAACAAGATTCTTTAACATAATGGCTGTTTTAGCATAACAAGAAATTTCCTTTCACTACATTACACTACATATAATTTCATGACATTACAAGCAGTTATCAAAGTATTAAATATTATTCTACATTACACAATTTTATTTATTAGTTTTAGGAAATGCTATCGTACATGTCATGAGCTATGTAGTTGTAGTCACACCATTCTTAAACAAGAAGAGCCTTTAGTTCTTTGGGGAGTCATGGAAATAGAAATCTTCTTCACACTCTGTGCCCTAGCACTTCCCAATAAGTTTCAATTATGCTTAGGTGTGGTAATTAGGGATGTCATTAAGGTGTCTGTTTTCAACCTTATATCTGTGAAAACACACCTCAGTTGGCTTGGCATTGCAGAGGTATTATCTTTCTGGAATAAGGGAATATCATGAGAGAACTATATGTTTACAAGTAGTCTAGAAAATTTCCTCATACACCTTGGCCTTTAGGCAAACATGCAGAGCAATCAAAAGACCTAATCCGAAGCGACCCTATTGACAAAGGATGTTGGTCGTTGCTTATGCCTCATGGCCACCAGTGAGGCTCCCAAGACCCCACACACAAATTGCTCTGCTTAGAGGTTGCTTAGAGGTTGCTTGTGTGAGAGCTGCAGTTTCACAGATCCCTTGCCATGCTCCCAAACGTCAACAATATCACCAAAACAGTGTATCCACTATAAGCTGAGAAGAGAAAGTGGAAATCAGGAGAAAGTAGTTTTAAGATTTTTTTTTTTTTTTTGCTTTTTCATGTTTTAACAGTAACATTATTTCATTTGATTTTGGCTTGTAGTTGGAGGATAAATGTGAAATGAGAAGTTTCGGCTTTGTGCCACCCTGTTCAGAACATTGTGTATAAAATAAAAAGTGTAATCTGAGTTTGGAGAATTCATTAACAGCTTTTAGATATTGATATTACATGTCACATTATGGAACTCAGTAATCAGCTACTGATTTATATAGTTTCCATAAAGGTTACATATGTAGTAGTTGTTTGTAATGTTTGCTTCTAGTTGCACAAATCTAATACTGTTGTATATCTTTGATAGTAATAATGGTGTGATGGAGATGCCACTTACCAAGATCAGCATGAAGAAAAATAAGGTGCATTGAAAGATCAAAGTTTCAACAGTTAGCCTCCCCAAATGTGATATGGCTTGGTGGCCAATACACATATCATTACTGAAAATAAAGTGCAAAAAAATAATTTTCTGAGAAAGTAGATGTTAATGCAGAATATTTAGCTGTTTTAATGAATCTTCCCAGGGGCATTTTTGAAATACTATGAATGAAGTTAAAATCCTTTTAGGCCAAATAGTCTGGCTGCCTACACCAGATTTAACAGTTGGCAACAGATATTGTGGGTTAAAAGCATCCTTTGAGTTTCTCTAAATGTAAATCTGTCCAGATCAATGAGGAGAGATGACTCATCAGACCATATTACTTTTATTACATAGCTCAGAGGTCCTTCTTATGCCAGATTGTCTTTGAGATTGAATGCAAGTAGTTTCAAACAATAATACTGCCATTCAGTATACTGTATATCAGCTTTGTGAAACTCATGGTGTAAAGTTTTTGTTGGGACTTTGTCACAGAGATGCTGATTCCATTCTGTAGTCATTTTTGAGGATGTATTTTTGTAGCATTTTCCAACTATCCAGTCAAGTGTCCGTTTATCTTTGTCATGTTAATAAACTTCAACTTGCAAGCAATGTTTCTTATTGCTGATGAGATTTTTCCATGTTTGGCATATGCTGTCATTAAATTTGAGACATTGAATCATTTTGCAGTTTTTCCTCTTTGGAACTCTTAGTTGCCTTATGTCAGCTTGAAAACTTACACATCAAAGTGCAATTGTCAGGCTTATTTTATAGCTGGCAGTTAGTACTGGTAATCCACCTAATATGACTCATTTTTAGCTGTACTTGTAATTTTAATTTAGTTACTTTCATAGCTAAACTACTTTTACATGTGGTGTTTATACTATTTTGTCCACCCCATCTACATTAAAGTATTTTTGTGAAGTTTTTTTTATTGCACAGTATTAAAATATCAAAAGGAAAATGGAAGGAAAGGCAGAAGCCCCAGAGGTTTAATTCACAGCAACAATAAGAAATCCTTGCCAAATTCTACAAAAAGTATAGTTGAAATCGTTGAATGCAGGAAGCCTTTAGGGCAAATACTGTATGTGTGTGTGTGTGTATGTGTGTATATATTAAAAAAAAAAAAATATATATATATATATTATATATATATATATATAT
>JANRMT010062835.1:71393931-71411353 GCA_026402145.1 Polypterus bichir lapradei
ATATATATATATATATATATATATATATATATATATAATATTTTCAAGGCATTTGTAGTCTCAATCACAATCTGATTATATGGGTGGTTACCTACCAGGTAACGCTTGTGGTTGGTCAGCAAGTCGGCTAACATCCGCCACAGTGCCCTCTTTCAGTTGCGAGAAGCAGATCATAGCATTATTTGACAGTAAAACTATTTCAACCATTCTATGGTTGAAATGGATGGATGGATATAAATATAATTAATTATTTTAAATATATAAAATTGGATTCATAAGGTGGGGTCCAGAGGGTGTTGGTCATAAAGTCATTTTTATCATTTTAGTGTTCTTTTAGTGTATATGCATATGCAGGGTTCAAGTCCAAGTGTCTGTTAATGGCATTTTCATTTGATAGCCATGATTCAGCCAAATGCCATTAGCAGACACTTGGAATTGAACCCAGCATATGAAGGCTTAAAAAGAAGAACACTCAAATAATCAAAAGACTTTATTACCAACACCCTCTGAACCACACTTTATTTATTCACCCCCCTCCCTTTGCTATATATTGCCTTTGATTCCTGTATATCTAATCATTTTCCTGTGATGATGATGCCTGGTAGGTTGTCGAAAGCTTAGGAATTAAAAACTCTTTGATACGTGACTCATTTTCTCCCTTTGTGGATTTCTAGCTACTGATATACAAACCGTATCACAGACTTTCACTTCCATAAATTTAGATAGAATAATGTTTTAAAATGTCATGTCATGTGAACATTGTATGCTTGCTTATTGACAATTGCAATGCTTTTTTCATGTAGGCAGAGTGCTGTCCCAGAATTCTCCAGGTACTCCACCCAGAAGCATTGCCATCTCAGAAAGTGTGGTGGGAACAGCTCTTTGTTCAACACCGCAAAGCATTTCCAGTAGCAAAATTGCCATTTCACCACTCAAGTCACCAAGCAAGGTCGGAAAATTTTATACCTTCTATACTTTTTATAACAAAAGAAAATGTGTTTTTTTTTTTTTTTTTTTATAAGAAATAACTACATTTTTAAGGTGTATTGTCAGAAGTATGTTTTTGTAATTATATTTGTAGTTGCTAAAACGTTTTTCTCACAAAGTTTTTACATTTCTCAGCATATCTTTGGCGTTTGCAGTTTAGCAATTTTTATATTTCTTCATCTGTGTAGCAATTGACAGTTGTATCTATGGCATCCCAGTCACCAAGCTCTCCTCAGAAGTCTGTTGGTGTCCCATTGAATGTGGCTTTGGGACAGCAGATCCTCACAGTGCAACCTTCAACACCTTCTTCCCCAGTAAAGCCTATTTCCAATAACTCCAAAGCTCAGGTAATGAGACTTATTCTTCGGACCTTTACATTTTAAATAGCAAGAAATAAAAAAAAAAAAAAGTTTTATGAAGGGCTTGATGTCTTTTTCTGTTGTCCTTGAATTGTACTGTGTAAAACTAAATTCGTTGGATATTCATCTATTAGATGGTAATGGATGTTTATTTGATTTATTTGTTTTTTTGTGTTTTTGCTTTTAGTGATGTGAATATATTCTAAATCTTTCAATTGTGAAAGATGTGGAATTATCTTACCTAAACATAATTTATAGATTTATAAATGGTAACATTATTTCGATGCATGCATTTTAAAACTGTTTCTATTAAAGTATTTATAATTATAATGATTGCTAATTGCATCAGCATCATTTTCACATTGTGGAACTGGACCTGGACATAAACAGACGGACAACGGTTTTGCACCCAACACACTCATTTTTTTTTACAGTATTTACAGTTCGTTTAGTGCACAAACCCAGTGTCTCCAGCACCGATCCCCCAAAGTCCAGACCTCACAGTCACAAATTGCCTTCCTTCTGGCCGTCTCCACTCCTCTCTCGAGCTCCGTCCTCTTCCACCCGACTCTTGCTGATGACGGAAGGGAGACGGCCCCTTAAATAGCAACCCAGATGGGCTCTAGCTGCTTTCCCGGCAATACCCCGCGGACCCACCCCCGTGTGGCGGAAGTGCCGGCTGCGCACCCTGAAGCCCTCCAGGTGTCCCCAGTCTTCTTCCCCCCCAGCCCATCCTGGTGTGGCGGAAGTGCTGAGGTCCAGGGTTCTTCAGGCACCGGGGCGCCGCCTGGTGGTGGCCACACGCCCCTACAAGGTTGGGCTTCCATGCCCTCTACCCATGGCCCCCAACACAACTAGGGCGGTCGCCCCCTCGTGGTCTGGAGGAGGCACAAGCCCTCCTCCGGTCCTCCTGGGCGTCCTGGTTGGGCTCCACTCCCAGCCGCATGCGATAACGTGTTTTATTTTGACTTTTTAAGAAATAGTGGCACGTAATCTACACAAAAGAGGAGCAGGTCATTTTAAGGAATATCCTGTGTTCTCATAGATCAGTGTTTCAGTGATTTCATTGGGAACCTGCTGTTTTACAATAGCCTTCACATATTAGCAGCAGTTGGTTATGCAGAAAGGCCATAGCATGTACCTAATTCTGAACAGTAAATATATCCAGTAGCCGTTAACAGATTATATATTAATATGGCAGAAAATAAATTTCCTTCAAAGAATGTGTTGGTAAAAGAAACACTCCAGTGCTATGCTACTGTCTGGATGGTTGTGGTATAAGCAGCAATGGCATGTAGAGGAAGTGACACATTAATCTAGCCACATTAAACATTAAGCAACCTCCTTCACTTTGTAACTGCCTCCAGAGTGTTTAAGCTGTCCTCGGAGCAGAGCCACCCTTCTTGATTAATTTGTTAAATCTGTTGCCATTTTCTGCTTTCATGCTATTTCTTCAGCATGCCATTATGTATAAGAGAACACTTGCAAGCACACACTGACACTGGCAACATTTTTCTTCCCATGCATAGGGGCCAGGACCTCCTCATGGAATATGGTTGATTCTGTCCTATTTGTGTATACTCCAGTGTTTCCAGCCTAATCCAGATATCTGTTAAGATATACAGCATATCATTACATTAAAAACTTATTTTCAGATACTGCATGATGGACACAGCTTGCAGGTCATGTTTTGGCTCATTTATTTATCTCATTATTGTTTGGTAGCTAATTAAGGAAAAACAAACAATTAAGGGGTCTGAGTGTTCAAGAGCAAGTCAATTACAATTAATTCAAAAGACGTTAATTAGCAGCAAAAACAGGTCACAAATTAAGAAAAGGCTTGAATGAAAACCTGCAGCCCCTGCAGTCCTCCAAGACTTTAGTTTAAGAACCCTGCTTTAGGACAAGGGTCTCCAACTGGTCCTGCAGCACTATTGTGGTTGCAGCTTTTCATTCTAACCCTTTTGCTAATTTGTAACCAATTTTTGCTGCTATTTAACTTCTTTTCCCTTCATTTCAATTGCCTGTGAATCGTTCATTTTTTGACCTTAAATGGCACACAAACAAGAAATGAGATGTGAAGTGAGCCAACAGATAACTAGCTATGTTGGAGTCTCAAACTCCAACCAGTTTCACTCCAACCAATTTGTAGAAAAATGAACATTACACTTGTTTTTTTATTTGCTGATATTTGTCGTTAATAGTTCTCTAGCGATCTCACAGATGAATGGGGTGTACTGGTTTATGTAAGTTAAGGCCGACTGCAAAAACAAAATGAAAGGAGCCGAGTTTTCTAAGGCCTGAAGAATACACCTGCAGCTAGTGCTATAAAGCCCAAGTGCTTATAAGGCTCTGTGAGTGTATTCATTGAGCACAACTGATCCACCCCATCTTATCTGCATCCTTGTGGAAAATGCTAACTTGGGAATGGACACTTTGCTGTTTCAGACAATTTTATCCTCACTCACAAAGTTTAAAAAAGAGCATTAACAAACACAGCATACAGTATCATCAAATGCAGCATTTTTTTCTCAACCACTTTTACATATCAATTTCATTTTCTTGCCAGATTACAGCATTTATCTTGCAGCCAAACCAGTGCATTCAATGTTGTCAAACCCTTAAACAACTATCATCCCTTCCTTCTACCAAAAAAAAAATTAAAATACTATGTCTTAGTAAGTTTCACTATTGGAAACTTGTGCACAAAACATAATTTGCTCAAAAGGAAACTCTGCTGTTTTGGTCAAAATTAGGATTCATTATTGAAATTTGTCAAAGCATTTTTCACAGCCAATATAATGTGTTCTGTAGTGACTTTTTCCTACAGATATTTTCCTTGAAATTCACCATGAAGCAGCTTAGGCAAAATTTTTTTTTTTCTTCAAGGCACCCCATGATGCTTAGCAAGGATAGTGTTTTATCACAGAGCTGTAGCTGCCTTGAACATAACTTTCATGCTTGCTTACTCTAAGTTCACTGCTGATCTGCTTTATGCATGTGTGATGTCACAATAAAAAGTGTTCATTTCAAAGTTATCCATGTGTTAGATTTATGATCCAAAAACCTTTAAAGGTTTTCCTCTCATCGGAAAACAGAAGAGACCCTTTGAAATAATAACAAAACATTTATTACTGTTTATAAGGCATTTCATTCTTGTTGATAAAAGACAAAAGTTTCAATCATCTGCACAGATACACAGGAAGGAAAAAATACGTTCCTGCAGCTACACAAGCCTGTGACTTCAAAAAATTGAGCTCCGCCAGTCCCACACTGCCACTACATGGCATAGCCAATTTGTGCCCTAAGATTTGAACTCTGTGAGCGCAATGATCTATATTTTATTTACCTATTGCTAGTTTGTGACCATTTGCCTTATTTTGTGTTTTTTTATTTTTTGTGGTGGTGGTGCCAAGGTTAGCACTAAAAAGGCACTGATCGAGTTCCTTTAGAGCTGTTACTGATCACCGATATCATGTTATTAGGTCGACTGATGCCAATTCAGAATTGTGGAGATGTGGAGAAGGCTTATGTTCTATTTTAAAGTGTTAACTTTGGTATTTTTGTAACTAAACTGTAAATCACAGGTGTTATCTGTTCATTTATATTAATAAAATGAAATTCTATAGGCTTATCATTCATTGACCATAAAAATACTAAAATAAACAATATTCCTTTAAAAACTTACTTTTTAAATTAAAAATTATATCTAGACAAAATATTTATCCATTTAAAAGAAAATAAATTATTTCTCCTAATTAAAATTCATCATATGTTTTATTTCTTCTGTAGTTTATTTAACTAAAACAAAGTTTAATAAAAAAAAAAAAACAAGTAGTTTTCATCATTTGTTTAACACAGAACTATGTATATTCTCACACATTCATTCAATTAATTGATATTGGAAGTTAAACACTGTTTAAATGTAAATATAATGTGCTTATTGGTTTTAATGATTTTTAATTATTGATTGCACTACAGCTTTCTTGCTGTTAAAATATACACTTACTGCAGTATATTTATGTAGTTTTTTTTTGGTTTAGTTTTTTCCAGTGTACCAGCTACCTAATTCTTGATGTGTTATTAATATAAATTACCATTTTAATTATGCTGTATTTGTTACTTACCAAAACTTATACTGTATACCTCTCTCTCTCTTTTACACACACACACACACACACTCCCACACACACACACAAATAATAAACACAGTACAAACTTTGCACTTTGTTTTTTGATCTGATTGAGGTATTGTTTTTCACACTCTGATAAGAAGTCATCAAGATGGTTCTTTTTGAGTGAGTAAAAGTAATTAGTAACTTTTCTTGGGTAGGTGTTTATTCAAACCAACTGTATTTAGAAGCAGTGCTAATTTTAGGCTTTGTTACTCATAGAGACAACACACTGGCTACTATGGGCTGGTAGAACATTTCCAGCAGCTTGCTGCATACATCAAAAGAGTCTGCTCTGGTCCTTCTTATACACCACCACTATATTGTCAGATCAGCCCAGTTTGTTGTTTATGTGAACTCCCAGGTACTTGTAGCTCTGCAAAACTTCCACATCCTCCCCCTGAATGGTGATTGGTTTCAGAGGCTCCATGGCACTCCAGAAGTCGACGACCAGGTCTTTTGTCTTGCTGATGTTGACTTACAGGTGGTTCTGTTTGCACCACAAGATGAAGTCCTCCACAGCTTTCCTGCACTCTGACTCATCTCCATTATTAATGCAGCCTGTGATGGAGGAGTCATCTGGAAATTTCTGTAGATGGCAAGTGTTGGTATTGTACGGAAAGTCTTTTGTGTAGGGATTAAACAGGAAGGGGACAGGACAGTTCCATTAGGTGCTCCAGTATTACACACCACCATTTCTGACAAAGTCTCTCAGCCTCACAAACTGTTGTCTTTTGATCTGGGAGTCCAAGATCCAGGAGTTTGTGGAAGCATAAAGATGCCAAGCCCTGAGCTTTCTCCCCAGTCAGTGAGGCTGAAATGTGTTAAAGGCACTGGAAAAATTAAAGAACATTATCCTGACTGCGGTACCAACTTCAAGTTGGAGTAGGTTCTGTGGAGCTTGTAGATCAGAGCATCCTCCACACCTATATGTGTCTGATAAGAAAACTGCAGAGGGATACAGATTTTCTGGAGCCAAGGGTCAAAGGTTTTTTAGGACCAGCTTATCAAAGTTCTTCATGATGTATGAAGTAAGAACAACTAGCTGGTCTGCCCAGCTGGAATGCCCTTTTTTGGCACTGGAACCACATAGGATGTTTTCCATAACTGGGGAACCATCTTTAAATTTAGGGAAAGGGAGAACAACAACATTTATTTATATAGCACATTTTCATACAAAAAGTAGCTCAAAGTGCTTTACATACTGAAGAAAAGAAAAATAGAAGACAAAATAAGAAATTAAAATAAGACAACATTAGTTAACATAGAAAAGGAGTAAGGTCCGATGGCCAGGGTGGACAGAAAAAACAGAAAAAAACTCCAGACGGCTGGAGAAAAAAATAAATAAAAAAATATAAAATCTGCAGGGGAGATAGGTGCTAAAGGATGTAGCAGAGCTAGCTGGCACATGTTTAGGAGTCTAGAGACCACTGGTGTGATGCCATTGTAGGGGAAAGTCGTGCAGGGTGTGGGAGGCAGTTGGGGATGGCTGTACTGACAAGAATAAGGCAAAGCTGTTGAAGAACTGTTTCAGTTCATTAGCCCTGTTCTTGTTCCTCTGCTATATATTTTGCAGCCTTTTTGCAGCCTGCTTGTAGCCACAGTAACAGTCCTCATCAAGTTCCACATTTCCTTCATGTTGTTCTGTTGTAACTTGTGCTCAAGTTTGTTCCTGTAGTGGGATTTCCCCTCACAGAGGTGCTTCTTCAGTTCTGACTACACTTGCTTCATTTCATCCTTATCTCTGAACCTTATGGCTCAATTTTTATTCAGTAGGGCTTTCAGATCTTTTGTGATCCATGGCTTTTGGTTGAGAAAATAGAACACTGTCTTTGTGGGAGCTGTGTTATCCACACAAAACTTTTGTAGTCTGAAATACAGTTGCTGAATCCAACAGTAACTTCACAGTATGAATTGCAAAATATATCCCAGTCTGTGTTCTCAAAGGCATCATTCAAAGCCTCCATTTTCCATTTCTGAATGGTCATGGTGGTGGATGGCAGCTGCTGGACAATGGGTTAATATGCGGGTATGAGCAGTACCAAATTATGATCTGATTGGCCTAAAGGTTTTTTTTTTTAACATTGGCATATAACACATCCCGGGGTCCTGTTTTCCCTTGTTGTACAGTCCACAAACTGGTAAAACCAGGCGAGGGTGGATGAAAGTGAAACATGGTTAAAGTCCCCAGAGATTGTGATGAAAGCACTGGGTTGATCAGTAGTGAGTTTGCTTATTACAGGATATGCTATGTCTATTGTGATTGCTGTGTCTGCCTGTTGGACACTGTAAACTGCAAGCACAATGGCATGTGAAAATCTCTCATTATATAATTAGGCTGTAAGCCCACCACAAGCTGCTCAACCTTTGGGTTCCATACATGTGTTTTAAATGTAGTGTGTTTGGTGTTGTACCATTTTTCGTTCACAAAAACAAGTCCTCCTCCTTTGCTTTTGACACTTTTGATCCAGCTTCTGTCTTTCTGCACGATTTTAAATCCATCCAGTGCAACCGCAGAGTCTGATGTTTTATCTCGAAGCCATGTGTCAGCCAAGCACATGAGACTCCTAAGTTTGTGTTTCCTTTGACTCCTGATCAGCAGTGAGAGCTCATCCATTTTATTCACCAGCAATCTTTCATTGCCCATGATAATCAAAGGCAATTATGGTCTCAGTAGCTCTGCTGGCAGCCTGGCAATTAGCTCTGGCACTCTGGGTGTGAGTGCGAGTTCTTCCTCACAATGCATTTATCCAAAAAAGTTCCAAATAGCAACGAAGTGAAGCAAACAAGGAAGGTGCTGTTCCAGGCATCTGTTTGTGGCCATTCCAGAATTATCCAGTATTTTGTACAGAAAAATGTTCTTTCCTCACCCTTTGTTCATCAGTCCCTTTTAACACCTGATCCTACAATGGGCAACGATCTGTTGTAAAAGATCAAAAATTGATGACTTAGCCTACTGAGCTAAATTTTAAATAAATCAGTCAATAATTAAATATGATTATTGTAGCTAGAGACCTATAGTCTCCTTCTTCAATGCAATTTGTTCCTTTAATGCACTGTTCAATGAAAAATGTTTACTTTTCATCTCCATTGCATATAGTATTATAATAGTGTGTTTTCTTTAACTAGTACATTTATATACGAGGGAGAGTCAAGCTAAAGTTAGAAAATGTGATTTATTAGAAAAATGAAATGAACCTTAACAAAACTGATAATGTAATTTCTCAATGTAGTCTCCACCCTTCTCAATGCACTTGCGCCACCTGCCTGGAAGTGTCTGGATTCCAGCAGAATAAAACGTTTTGTCTTGTCCTCACAAGCACTCATGCACCAGAGTTATTGAAGTTCTTGGGGGAACAAAAAGTTATTGAAGGGTTCTACAGTCACAAGTGCAAATTACTGTGTCTTGCTGGAGACCAATGTGAAGCCTGCTATTCAATCCAAGTGGCGGGAAATGCTGTTTCAAGGAGTCCTTTTGCTGCAAGACAATGCCTCCCCACACACTGCTTACAACACCAAGGCTTGTGTGGAGAAACTGAGGTTTGAGATTTCCACATCCTCCTTATTCCAGATTTGGCACTGTGTGATTTCCACCTTTTTGGGCCATAAAAACATCTGGGTGGTTGTCGATTCAAGACAGATGATGATGTGAAGAAAGTGGTTCACGAGTGGTTGCGAGGATAAAACAAAACCAGGCACTTCCAGGCAGGTGGTGCAAGTGCATTGAGAAGGGTGTAGATTACATCGAGAGATTACATTATCAGTTTTTTTAAAGGTTTGTTCCATTTTCTAATAAATCTTATTGTCTAACTTTAGCTTGACTCCCACTTGTATATTACAGCCTAACCTTAAGTAGGCTTAGTAAAATTTTTAGGATAAGGCATGCATTACAATAGAGTTTGCATGCAAATAATTTCTTAATCTTCCTCAGTGCTCTGTCTTTCTTCTATAAGTTAAAAACACTCTTTAAAACAATGGCTCCTGAACTCTGGTGCCTTTTTCTTTGCTGACCACTGAACTTCCATAATTTTCTGTATGTGTAGGGGAGCACCTAAAACAACTCTTATCAACCTGACGTACCTTATAGGTAACATTTGATTCTGCAGGTGTTTTGCCTCCAGTTTATGAAGACGTGCATATTGTTTATGCTAATAGGAAATACAGTTTTAGGTCAGTTGTTTTTTTCCAAAATGATTTGTTTTAGAATCTTTTAATTTTTTTAACAGGACATGTTGTTCAGTTATATTTTTAGATATTGCAAATCAAGATCCAAGTCATTTTTCATTTAACAAATTTTGTTAAGTACTTTTAAAAAATAAGTTGATAGCAAGATTTAAGCATTGTTGTCATTAGGTTCAACACTTCTTTCACTGTCTGGGCAGGTAATATTGAAGATATCTTACTGCTACAATATGGCTAAAAGTTTGAAGAGGATAAAAGAAATAGTTTCTGCCCAAGACAGCAAATATATTGGACAGTAGCTTTTTTCAGTATTTTTCTGTTTTTAATTGTGTAATATTTTGATTCTGTACCTTTACCGTGCTACTCATTGAAACACTGAAATTAGAACAAGGCAAGAATAATGTATGAGTGTCTTCTGCCTTAGTATTACCAGGCTGCAACAAATGTTACTGTGATTAGAGAAAATCAAAACATAATAACAAAGAGGACTGGTTTATGACTATTTGTTAGGTATAATGCCCTTTGGGTGCTAGTGGTCCTTTTGGCCTTGGAATACCTGCAGATTTGATTTTTTTCTACAGCCTACTCAAGGCGTTTATTTGTTTTTTCTGTCCTCCTGTCATCTGACCTTACCTTTTTCCTTTGTTACTTATTTTTAATATTATTGCCCTCTTTTTTTTTTTTTCGTTTCATGTAGTTATCTTTTTGTCATCTTGTAAAACACTTTGAACTAAATTGCTTGTATGAAAATGTGCTATATAAATAAATGTTGTAGTCCAGGATATTTACCTGAAGAGTGTTGAAACAGCTATTAACCTATCGTATGTAATTCTGTTTCATTTACAGGCAGTGAAACCAGTGCAGACTGTGGCAGTGGGAGGAGTGGGAGTGAGCACTCCTCAGTTTAAAACCATTATTCCATTGACAACCCCACCAAATGTGCAACAGATCCAAGTGCCTGGTAGTAAATTCCACTATGTGCGCCTTGTCACTGCCTCCACAGGAAGCAGTTCCCCTCAGACTGCTGGATCTAGCACAAATTCACTTTCTCTCCAGCAAGGTTAGTGGCAGTATATGGGAAGATTTTAATATGAATAGGTTGGTTGCTTTCCTTGCACATCTTAATGTTGTTTCAGTCTTTCTACTTCAAAGCTGAACACAAAGTAAGAAGCAAGAGTTGATCTTGTGCAAAGTAATCCCATAAAATGTTTCCACTCCCCTAGACCCTGTCATGAAACCCTTTTTGTTGGGTTTGTTTTCAGGTTGCTGTTGCAATTAACAATTCTTCCAGGAACATAACAGAATCATCTCTTGGGGCCACATTCCTGACATCCTGTCTCATTTTTCCTCTTTTTTTGATTTCTTTAACCTCTGTCTATTTTCATTTCATCCTTTTTCATGTTACCCAGTTCTCTCTCAACTGTGATACTGTAGGCACAGTTGCCTTAATCATAATCCCTAGAGCTCTAATAATGCAACCAGCTGAACCACACTGTCTACCCCTTGGCTGCATGTCCATGCTACCCTGTGCATCCTCACCTGCCCAGAGCCCAAACACACGGTTTTTTAATCTAAAATCGCCACACAACCATGAACACCTAAACTGCTTAATCACAATCTCCTTCTTCTTTCGGCTACTCACGTTAGGGGTTGCCACAGCGGATCATCATCATCTTCCATATCTTTCTGTCCTCTGCATCTTGTTCTGTTACACCCATCACCTGCATGTACTCTCTCACTACATCCATAAAACCTCCTCTTAGGCCTTCCTCTTGTTCTTTTCCCTGGCAGTTCTATCCTTAGCATCCTTCTCCCAATATACTCGGCATCTCTCCTCTGCACATGTCCAAACCAATGCAATCTCACCTCTCTGACTTTGTCTCCCAACCATCCAATTCGTGCTGACTCTCTAATGTACTCATTTCTAATCCTATCCATCCTCGTCACACACAATGCAAATCTTAGCATCTTTAACTCTGCTACCTCCAGCTCTTTCTCCTGCTTTCTGGTCAGTGCCACCCTTTCGAACCCATATAACATAGCTGGTCTCACTACCACCCTTTGACCTTCCTTCCCTTTCAATCTTCCTGATACCCGTCTGTTACAGATTACTCCTGACACTCTTTTTCACCCATTCCACCCTGCCTGCACTCCTTTCCACCTCTCTTCCACAATTCCCATTACTCTGTACTGTTGATCCCAAGTATTTAAACTCATCCACCTTCGCCAACTCTACTCTGACCTCCCTCTCTTTTACACACATGTATTCTGTCTTGTTCCTACTGACCTTCATTTCTCTCCTCTCTAGAGCATATCTCCACCTCTCCAGGGTCTCCTCAACCTGCTCCCTATTATCTCTACGGATCACGATGTCATCAGCAAACATCCCAAGGGGACTCCTGTCTAATCTCGTCTGTCAACCTGTCCATCACCATTGCAAATAAGAAAGGCCTTGGAGCCAATCCCTGATGTAATCCCACCTCCACCTTGAATGCGTCCGTCACTCCTACAGCAGACCTCGCCACAGTCACACTTCCCTCGTACATATCCTGTACAACTCTTACATACTTCTCTGCCACTCCCGACTTCCTCATACAATAACACAACTTCTGTCAAGGCACCCTGTCATATGCTTTCTACAGGTCCAATAATAATAATTATCACAATAATTTGCATAAAAACCCAAGCCACAGTTTCTTTTCAGTAGAGTGTTTTTTTGCTGCAATTTAATGTGCTGCAGCCATGTGAGAAATGCTCTTGGTATGTGTTTTTTTCTTTTTTTTTTATTGTCCCACTGTTAAAAACAAAGGAGTGATACAGTGTTTGAGGAGACATATTTTGAATGTGAACACTTTACTAAAATAAGTCAAATGCTACCACATCAATCTGCTCCAGTTCAGTAAGAACTATTTAACAGGGATAAACATTTAATTCAAGATTACAAGCATTTTACATTATAGTTAAATCTGGATAAAATATTGTAAGCATTTGGTTACTATTAGTATTTCTGGTATAAATAAGAGGTTAACTCCTCTCAGGTATAGGTTCTCAGTCTCTGTAGCAGCCTTTTATTAAGAAATTAATCAATTTTTCTGAAAACTTTGTAAATGTATATAATACATAAATTTTTGCCAATATTGTCATGTAAAGCACATTAGGGAAAGAATGTTGAGAATGAAACCACCATTCAAAAGGAAAAGAGGAAGGCCATAGAGGAGGTTTATGGATGTGGTGAGAGAGGGCATAAAGGCAGTTAACGTGGCAGAAAATTCTGCTAACGACAGGGATAGGTGGAGACGGATAATCCGCTGTGGTAATCCCTAAATGGGAGCAGTCAAAAGAAGTTGCTTTGAGATCCTGAACAAAAGCAAACCAACAAATTAGAATAAATAGACTCCATGTGTGTATATATGTACACTTATATTTAAATATTTACATTTTTAATAAAAAATTTTCTAAAAAAACTTTGCTTGCTGTTTCATTAGAATAATTTATGCTTTATTGACAGCTAAACCAGTAGTGGTGAATACAACACCTGTACGGATGTCAGTTCCAATAGTTCCAGCACAGACTGTAAAGCAGGTTAGTGTGAAACTAATGTTTTCTCTTTCTTTAAATTTAATTACAGAAAATACTTGTTACTTTTTCATCTTTATGCACAAATAACAGATTCTGTTGACTTTTTTGCTTCTGAGCTTTGCTCAGTAATTTTTTTCAGGATCTGTCCAGCAAGTCAATTATAAATAATTAAAAGGGACCTCATCGTCACTATTGATCCTACAGAGCTGACCACTGGCCTGTGTTTCTCGCGGGCTGTGAGCAGAACCTGTCAACAGACTAGAATTAGTTTAGCCCCACCTCTGCTTTGTGATTGGTAGCTGCCTTCACCTGTATCTGCACTTCCACCTGCTTTTATTTCATTGTGCAGCAGTTGATAACTTAAAGGAATTTATGTGCAGTTCGGTGTATTTCAGGTTGTCAGATGGAGATGCATTGTATTGGTTCTTATTTAATCATTGATTGACGTTGTTTTAACAATTGTGTTGTCATACTTCACGGTTTTTTCCCTCACACAGATATAGTTGTCCAGATAATTTAAAAGTAGTTAAATAAATTGTTACCATGTAATAGAATTATCAACGAATGAAATGAATGTGTGTAGCCCAAATAATTAATAAATGTCCAAAAGTAAAAAAGCTCCATGACCCTTAACATTTATTTTAAGCCATATATTAGTCTCATGTATCTTTTGTGTTTCTTTGTCCCTTTGTTGCTCCTGTTATTTTATTGGATTTATTTTTATTTTATTATCCGTTTTTACTGCATTTTGTAGTTTTTATTGTACAAATGTAAGCTGTTCACCATATATTGCATAGCTTGCTTTAGTCTGACAGTTTCCAAGTCTGTTTGCAACTGTTGCATGATACCACCCTTTCCAATATTCACAACTTCAGCTTTGCATTTTGCTTGCAGAATGCTGATTGTATTGTTGATATTTAAAACTAACCATTTTAGACAGAAGCTTCCTGTTTTCTTTAAATGTCCAAAAATATTTATTGTGTTTTTCATAATAAGTGAAAAATTATGATGCACTGTCCAAATATGCTTTAATTAGTTCTATATCTATGGATTCATTTTCCTGATTTCTGAATTATGACCATAACCCTGGCTGTTTCTCAGGCTCATCTACCTTACCATATCTGGCCTCGCCTGGGCTTTTACCATAATTAAAAAGGCACTGCTTTCACCTAGCTTTTTAAAATATGTAGTCTATTTATGGAAGACCTCTGTATGTAGTTGACATTTGAAACTGAATTTGGTCGTGTGGTATCAATTGTTTGGCATTGCATGCAAAGTAAAATGAAATCAAGGCTTTTTCCCAGTAACTGAGTTGTTACCAGAAACAGGTTTCAAAGGCACTAAGAATCCCAAGAATCAACATTAAATCAAAGAAAAGGAGGAAGCATAAAACTACTCAGAATCTTTGTAGAACATGTCGTCCCTCAAAACTTAGTAGCTAGCTAAGAACAAAATTTATCAATGAAGCAGTTGAGAGGCCAAATCCAACTCTGAAGTATATTGGTATTTTGTTAGAACTGAGACAGGAAAACTGGAAACCTTTTACAACCTGCAAAAGATGTGTATCTTTCAAAGAAGTTGATATTTAAGCAATAGCTTTACCCCAAACACAAATCTGAAGCCACTGTTAAACAATTTGAAAGCAAGAAGGAAAAACTCCTAATTTTGCACAGTCAAAGTCCTAAGTTAAATATATGTCAGAAGCTTAGGTTTTCTGTGGACTGCCACTTCCATTGTTATCTACAAATAAAAAAATGCTTTAACATTTATTAATAATTTACAGCTTCAGTTCTTTTGATAAAGAGACATCTAGCAAATATTAAATGCCTAAAGTGTAAATTGATTATGTATTATGGCTCATCAAAACATAAAGTAACCAGACAAACTTAAGCTTGCAACCCATTAAGTTGATGTGTGGATAGTTTCTACTCCTGCTGTGTATGAACGCATGAATTCTGCTAAGAATCAGTTACTGCTTCATGACTTTTTTCACAGTTATAGAAAATTTTTTTCAGAATTATCTAGTTAGTGGGTTATGCTTATCATGTGCAAATGACTAATTGCATAAATACATATTATTTTTATCCTTTACAGGTTGTTCCCAAACCATTAAATACAACTTCTCAAATTGTCACCACAAGCCACTCGCAGCAAAGACTGATAATGCCAGCTACTCCTTTGCCACAGATTCAGCCCAATCTCACTACTGTGTTGGCGCCTGCCCCTGGTGCAGGAAATGTTGGGTATGCTGTTCTTCCTGCTCAGTATGTTACACAGGCAAGTTTACTTCATTATACAAATATTTTTTAAGTATATTATTTAAAAAGATCCCTGGTTGAATAGCTGTGACAGTATAATCTTATACTGAATAGAATTCTCTTAATAGTACTTAGTATGTCTTGCTTTTTTTTTTTTACAAGGAGTAGATGAAAGGACCAATGTAAGCATCTAGAGAAAATTGAATAAACAAGCAGAAAAGTATAAAATGTAATGATCTATTTGTACTGTTTTCATGCTGATGCTAAGAGACGTATGCAATCATTCACGTTTTATGAGAACTTAATAAACTCTTTGGAAATGTACCTGTAAAATAAAAAAACAAATAACTGCTTGTTTGATTTTAGCCTGTTTTCATTCATTACTCAGTGATGTATGTTTAAAAGTCTGCTATATTTGTGGATTATCAGAAATTAAGGTGTATAATAAAGAAAAGATGTTAAAAAAAATGTTTTTTGCATAATGAACTAAATTAGGCTGTGTGGTCTAGTTGTTCAGCCTCATCTCAAATTCACTTTGTGACCCTGAACAAGTCACTAAGCTGTTGTATGTCCATATTTTTAAATATTTGTTGTGTACCAAAGTATTTCTAACATAACATAATTTTAGCATTTTTGTATAATGTGATAGCTAAATAAACAATGTTAATCAATTAATTGGTGTGATTTCTTGGGTTCTTTTTCCAGGAAATACATTTCTGTTGACCTTTTTTAAAAGATTTCAATTAATTCTATTGTATTGTTTTTATTATAGCTTCAGCAGTCTACCTTTGTTTCTTTAGCAAGTAACACTGCAGCCTCCTCTGGAATCCAGTCTCAGTCTCGATTACCACTCAATGGGTTTGTATCTCGTTCTGTTTACAGTTGTTTGCTTATATGTTTCCTGCTATATTTATACTTTCTAGATCTTTATTTTAATACTACATCAGTTTTAAGAATGCATTCAATGTGTTCAGTAAAATTAATTCTGTTTTACAAGTGGATTAGGCTAAAAGCATGTTGGTGTTATGGAAATATACATTGAGACACTATCATTTAATAAAATAATTTGTTTTTCAGTTCATCCCAAATTTCTGTTGGAGTAATGCATCTGATTTAACAGGTTTAATACATAGCAAAATATACACGAATATACTGTTCTGGCAAAACATGTTGGTGTTATGGAAATATACATTGAGACCCTATCATTTAATAAAATTTATTTTTTTAGTTCAGCCCAAATTTCTGTTGGAATAATGCATCTGATTTAACTGCTTTAATACATAGCAAAATATACATGAATATACTGTTCTGGCATGGCTGGTAACCATTATAAAAATTAGAGGTTAACCGTGTCCTGTATGCACATTAATAAAGAAAATCTGATGTGTCCAACACACTTCCACACATGAAGCTGTGATATTTGGAGTAAAATATGAAAGGCCAGAGTGAACAAAAAATATAATATCATTATCTCCATAGAGTAAAATTCCTTTTGTTTGATTATTCACTTAAAATTCATTGGCTTTTATAATTTTTTTCAAAGGTAGTAACTGTACTAAGATTGATTTGGACAGAGTGATTCTTTTTTTGGTTATGTCCACTGACACTCATCCTAACATAAAAATACATATATAGTACATCTCTTTGAAAGTGGACACATTGAGGACAGGAATGGCAAAAATGTATAAATCCATTTAAAACTTGATGTCAAAGTTTTGCAATTATATGTATATTATTATATTATATATAATAATATATATATATAATATTATATATATATATAATAATAATATCTACAGTGGTGTGAAAAACTATTTGCCCCCTTCCTGATTTCTTATTCTTTTGCATGTTTGTCACACAAAATGTTTCTGATCATCAAACACAT
>JANRMT010062835.1:71431353-71483987 GCA_026402145.1 Polypterus bichir lapradei
TATGTGTGTGTGTGTATATATATATATATATATATATATATATATATATATATATATATATATATATATAAAAAATGTGGTTGTTGGTAAACACCCATGCAATCAGATTGAGATTCAGACTATGAATGAATATATATACCAGTTACCTACTTGATTTAGCTAAATGATATTTTGCTTCCCTTGATGAGATAAATTTTCCCGCAGCACCAAGTCCTGCCATTACACATATGCACATATGAATAAAATAATTTAGTGCAGTATGAACTAAACCAAATGAGACCATTACCTAACAATTCAATGCAATTCTGTATTTGACAGAGTAGGAATGCTGCAGCCAATAGTATGAAAACCTGAATTTAAGTCTACATGTTTAATGATTGCAGTGTACCTTGCATTAGAGGATTTAAAAGTATTACTTACAGTTTGGGTTAAAAAGGTCAGTTCTATTACTGGGGGATAAAGTAAGATTTTGGCTGCACTACGGTTAGAGAGCTAAAATGGTATTTGAAATTTACCTGTAATTTGTATGAACATTTGGGAAAACAGGATTTCTTTAATAAAGTCTGACAAAGAATAGTTTAAAGGCAAATAGGATCATTGGTAACAGTATAGAATTATATATTTTTTAGGGCTTCTATAAATGCAGTTACTTTTTTTAGTCATTTACTTGGAAATATCTGTATATTGCATGTGGTTGGCTTTATTTTTAAGATATAACCAATATAATTTTTTGATGGTTTATTTTAGATTAGAATGTTTGATACAAAAAATCTGAATCTTAAATGATTGTTCAGTCTGTAATCTGATGAGAGTCTACCTTATTAAATGTCATAAATTAATTAATACTCCTAAGAGAAATTTTACATGTTCCTGAGTTCTTATTTGTCATGTTAGCTGCCACTCAGGATAATTCCTAAATGGCTTCTATTTTAATTATTTAATTCACAATATTGTACAAAGCTGGCACGTAAACAGATTTTTTTTTTTTGTTCTTTGTAATGCTGTCAGAGCAAGCCAGTTTGAAATTTTCCAACTTTGTTGTTTTCTGTGCCTGACCAAGTTTTTACCATTCTAATTTTAAGGTGTATTTGCATTTAATGGATAAAGTGCTTGCTGTTGTAGTCATTTAAGTCTGCCCACATGAACCAGTGGACCAATTTTTGTTTAAATTTGTCAGGAAAGTTCAATATTTGTTGTAAATTCTTAATACACATTTTAGAAATTTAAAAAAAATCTTACTGAATAGCATTGGCAAATTTACTCATCTTAAAACAGGAACATTGTATGCAACCTCAACTATGGATTAGTTTACTGTTTCAGATTTACCTTGAGACAGGTTACTTCACCTTGTGGATTTCTGTTGTCTACTCCTCCAACAGCTGCTGCTTAAATCAAAACAGAGAAACACCCGCAAAGTTGTGCTTGAAGTCATATCAAGTAAGTTGCATGATATTTATGACCATTAAGGTAAAAAAGGCCAGCAACTTCACATAAGTAGACATGAATGATAGGAGTAAAGAGCTCCCTAACAGTGGCTTGGTGACACTTTATGCATGATGTGAATAAATGGTGTTGCAAATTTGCATTACACTAAAAATGTCCTCATCGCTGCAGTATTTACAACTCACAATTACTCAGAATTTCGCTGACATAATTTATAAACAAAGAGCCACAGTAAGCTCTTTTTCATCATGAGCTGTGACAGCTAACATTTTTACCGTCAAACTTCAACAGAGATCTTAAATCTCCGTTGGATACTTCTTTTAGAAAATTTGTGTTTCATGCATTTGAACTCTGATTAGCCATAGACCTTTTCACAGTCAACAACTAACAGCACATCATTCAATGCCATTTTTTCATTGGTTGTGTTGGACACCGCTGTCTATAAAAGTTGTTTCAACACCCATTTGCTCCATTTACAACTACATTGATATTGTAGTTTGTAGTGCTGTTAAAAAATGTTTTTAAATACCCTACCAATACATGTAATTACATTTTATTATCACTTTTATTTGTGAATATGATTAATTTTACAAAAATTTTCAATAAGCAGAATGTGCTAACTCTTTGAATTTAAAGAAAATTAAAAAAAAATCAAAATGGCTAAATATCAGGAGGCACCTGAATGTTTCATCATTCATATATTATCTTAGGCGTTAAAAATATACTATCTTTAAAGTATGCTTAAATCCTTTTCAAATTGACTACTATTTTAGAGGAACTGCCTTTTGTATTGTGTATTACAAAGGTAAGAATTGTTTAAGATTATGTACTTTACTCATGTATGTATGTATGTATGTATGTATGTATGTATGTATGTATGTATGTATGTATAATGGAAATGTGAAGCTCAGGGAAGAAGCAAAGTTCAATGGTTAGCGAGAGTTGTTTCTTGTTGTTAGCTGTCAGTACTCTTAAATGCAGAATGACTATCATTTTGGTTATCTGTACCCACACCCACCAGCAATGCTGTTTAAATCCGCCCCCCTCTCTTCAATCACGGTGCTGCAAAGTCCAAGGGAAAAATGTTGGTCTTAGACAGTGGAACTTGAATTTCTAATGGGAAAGCCACAGAAGTTGTGATGTGACGCTCACAACTAATGTTCAGTGCTCTTTATGTTAATGCTTCAGTGTAACACATAGGGTATTGGCACTTATAAATATCCACTTTAACCTCTGGTTTGCATCCAAATTCACATTGGTGGACTGTAAATAGAAATTTCATACAAGTGATGAAAAATGTGAAACAAGACTGTACTTATGTGAATAAGATTTAATAATGATAATTTATACTCATATTTTACATTGTTCCTACTTATTACCCATTTCAAATTAAAATAATACACTTTTCTTCAAAATTGTGCTTTGTAATGACCATCAACTAAAGCCAAGTCACTAGAAAAATCAGAGAAACAACAGGAATTGATCTAATGCTGGAATGTTTTACTAATGGACTATGCATAGCATGTTCAAGAACTAGCACCAGTGATTTAATGTTATTTCTGTTGCTTAACTGTTTTTTTTATCCAAGGCAACTTTCATCATTTGAGATATAATTAGTTACATTTGTTTTGTTTTTCCAGTTGGAGCACAGGCAGGTGAAGTGACTTGCACATGGTCAATCAGTGTTAGTAGCAGGGTTTGAACCCGCAACTGCAGGCTTTGCACTTCAAAGCCTTAACCAGTACACGACACTGCACTACAACTGACACCAATTGTCTTTAAGTTTGACGATCCAAGAATATCAATGAAGGACGAACATTTATCAAAAAGATGTCTTGCTGATCAGGTTTGTAAAGAAGAGATGGAGAAGATTAACGTAGAATAAAATCCCAAACCATTAATCTCCAAGCAAGTAAATCATACATAGTCCAAAAGCCTTGTGGTTTCATTTTAGACTTTTAGATAATAAAAATCTAATGGGCATCACCAACAGAATTTTGCCAACTTTGTGCGTTCGCTCTTCAGTCATGCCCACTTTATTAGGTTATACCCATTAATGTTCATTATTCATTATCCTAATAGCTGACACCTGTCTTCATTTTGCCAGCTTTATCCGGTATGCTTTTCAACCACCCCCTCCTTATTACTAATCTTCCACCCAGTCTTTGGCATTGCTTTCAGGGAGTCATTGTACACTGGTTGGAGTGGTTACATGTAAGACTCTGTGCATGTCAGTACATTCCGGTGTCCTGAGCATCTAATGGTCAATGCAATTCAGTGTTTAACGGTGCTTAAACCATATTGGTGAGACTAAAATAATGTCTTATAGGGTACAAAAATGCATAGTAAAAAAGTGCATAATTAAAATAAGTGCTTAATCATATTATACTGTATATTCTAATTTCTGTGTATACTCTATTCTAATTATTGTGTTTGATTGAATATAACAATACCCAGTAAGTATTCATGTATTGTAGATATACAGTATTTCCATAAGATCAGGTAAAATTAAATGATTGGAAGTAATTTTATTAAGAAGAGAGAAAAATATGAAGTAAACACTATGTGATAACTAAATCAAACAAGATTGAAAGTGTGTTGGTCCTTGCAAAGTTAAACATGAAAAAAAAACTTAGAAATGAAGTAGGGCATGAAAATGTGTACTTAGTGTTCATTTCCATATATTTGTGAGTATTAACTCACCATAAACTAGATACTGTAGATTCCGGAATATAAGCCGAAAATTTCGTCCTAGATTTTTGGCTTGGAGTTTGGGGGTCGGCTTATACAACGAGTATTGTTTCAGATTCAAGATTTCCTGCGCAATGCCGGTTTTGTAGATGAATACGGAGGTAATTAATGATGAAACCACAGCGCCATCTTTCAGATGAAGAAATAACTTTGCATGCCGGTACTTTAAATTAAATAAACAATTTATTCAAAAAAGTGTTTTAGTTGTTGATTTTATTAATAAAATTTATAATAAATTATCGGGAAGTTTAAAATAAAATACTGTTGTTTTGATTTACGACCAACATCTTGCGTTATGACCCGAATGCGGTCACGTGTATCCGCTTGCGCGATTGTAAACAAACAACCGAGAACGTTAGTAAGCGTCAGTCGGAGCCCAGATACATGTGTTTGTGGATGTAATTTCGGTCATTGCAGTGATTTACCTATATATATAATTCACTAAGACCATGCAAGCAAGACACATAATTGCTAAGGAAGGAAGAGAAGGTAACAAAGGTAAAGAAAGCAATCTCAATCGAAACGAAGATGGAAATTGTGTGGAAATATGAGAGTGCTGTTTGTGTGACCAATCTCGCTAATATTTACAGCATGTCTAAATCTACCATCTCGACAATTTTACAAAGAAAAGATTTGCATAAGAAGGCTCCTTCTAAACAATTACCACCTTCCGTTTCATTCCTCTCCTCCTCCCTTCCTGCAGCCCAAAGATGTCAAATTAAATGGTGAGTACAGTATGAAATTGTTGTTTCTAGAATAGAATAGAACAGAATGCCTTTTATTGTCACTATACACATGTACAATGAGATTAAAAGCAGCTCCTTCAGTGCAGACATGTGTAGAACACAACAAGTAAATAAATAAACAAATGGTGTGAAAAGATGCAAAGAAGTTGCAAAAAAAAAAGTTCTGTATAGGGCTTGTATGGTTGTTTCTTTAGCCTTAGCATAACGCCGGATCTGCAGCCCCGCTTCTGCTTCCTTTCTCTCCTCCATCTGCATCGTCTCCTAGACCCGACAACAATCCACGGAGAGCCCGCTGGTTTCGCTATGTTGTCTGGGATGTTGTGCGTGTGAAGAAAAACACTCGAAACAGATGTCTGGCTCTGGACACCGATGTCTATAAGGTTCTGACGGGTGTAGCGGATGTTCGCCGAACCAATCGTGCACAAACAAGAAAAAAAAAAAAAATTACAAAAACAACAAAAAAATGCACTGAAAAGGAGAGCCCTGAGCCGCTGCGACCATGCGCGCTGCCATGCTCCTAGCTTAATCTAGCCTACTTCTGGTAGGCTAGGCACTTTTTATAACTTTTTGGTTAGTACATTAGAAAAATTATTGGTGTTTTGGTAAATTATGCACATTATACATCCATCCATCCATCCATTTTCCAACCCGCTGAATCCGAACACCGGGTCACGGGGGTCTGCTGGAGCCAATCCCAGCCAACACAGGGCACAAGGCAGGAACCAATCCTGGGCAGGGTGCCAACCCACCGCAGGCACATTATACAACCCTTTTTTATTATGAAAAGGTTAAGTAAGTGTTGCAGTGGGAGGTTCGGAACGCATTATGGGTATTTCCATTATTTCTTATGGGAAAAATAGTCTTGACTTACAACCAACTTGAGTTACAACCAACCCTCGTGAACGAATTAAGATCGTAAGTCAAGGGTCCACTGTATTGCGTATTTAAGTTAATCAAATTTATAACGAGTCTCCGGAAATCCACCCGCCAATGTACTGTATTTGCGTATATAGTTTCACCACAAAGGTTTCATTTTACCAAACTTCTCCGGAATCACTTCCTGGTTTCCATCAAAAATGCCTGCAGTCTCAAATTCTCGCCGATAAACATGATAAATATACCTGAAGAGACACTTTTAAGGAAATTTAGAAAATTTTGCTTGGAGAAGGGGGTCGGCTTAAATACCGGCCATCAGCAAATACATGTAATTTAGTAGGTAGAAAAGGGGGTCGGCTTATATACCGAGTCAGTTTATATTCCGGGATCTATGGTAGCACAGATACAAGTTTTTAAAATCTAGTTTAAATTAATGATATAAACCAGTAGGTTATCAAGTTAATATGTGTTCTTTTAAGTTATAAAATGTTTAGTGCTACCATCTCCGTGGATATTGCCTTTGTTGTCACAATGTACTTTTGCCATGTTGTGATTGATAGTCTTTGTAAATAAACAGTATTTTAATAATAACTCAAATGTTTTACTTGTACAGCTGTCTCATTTAACTGTGCATGACCACACATTTGTAGCAATTCTAGTGAAAGCAATTACTTTATTGCAAAATACTTTCATGTACTGGGCAATGAGTTTAAAGCTGAGTTACTAGTAGTAGAAAAATATTTTTGCAACAGTTTTCAGTGGTGCTGTTGGGTCATACATAACCTTTTGGCTGAGCTGATTTTATTTGAAGCCTGCTTGTTCTCTACCTGTTCAAACTGCACCATGCAAACAGCAGAAACATCTGTGTGAAACAGTAATAGAATTTTGCTATTAGTCTTGATTATGTAACACAAGGTGATTTATAAAATTTATTTTTGGAACCATAAAAACATAAAATAGGTACATAAAAAGAATCTGTAATTCTTCATATAACATTTAGTCAGAATTTAGATACAAAAAATGTCTCATTTGCTTAAACCTAGTTCCCTAACTAAGTGGAGTTAAATTGAAAGACTGCTTGTCTTTCATATTTCTAACCCATTTTCTGGTATTTTTGTCTGTATGAATAAGAGTTTAAAGTACAACACCTACTGTTACTGATTATTATATTGGCAGTTTCTAGCTAATGAACATTAATTAATTTTCCCTGCCTGCATATCAAGTTGGGTCACAGGTTACAGGAATCTACCAAAGGATCATGAAGTGAATGAAAAAAGTCAGTCATGGAAAAGGCACTGTCTCTCTTAGGCTGAGGTTGAGCACATCTACAGGGCAAATTTCCTTTCCTTTTTTTTGCTGCTCCCTTTAGGGGTCTCCACAGCAGATCATCTTTTTCTATATCTTCCTGTCCTCTGCATCATGCTCTGTCACCACATCCATAAACCTCCTCTTAAACCTTCCCCTTTTCGTCTTGTCTGTCAGCTCTATCCTTAGCATCTTTTTCCATATATACCCAGCATCTCTCTTCTGCACATGTCCAAACCAACACAGTCTCGCCTCTCTGGGTTTGTCTCCAAACCGTCCAACCTGAACTGACCCTCTAATGTATTCATTCCTAATCCTGTCCATCCTTGTCACACTCAATGCAAATCTTAACATATTTAACTCTGCTACCTCCAGCTCTGTCTCCTGTCTTTTTGTCAGTGCCACCATCTTCAACCCATATAACATAGGTGGTCTCACTACCATCTTGTAGACCTTCCCTTTCACTCTTGCTGGTACCTGTCTGTCACAAATCACTCCTGACACTTTTCTCCCCCGCTCCACCCTGCCTGTCTTCCACGTTTCTCATTACCCTTTAGAGTGGAAAGTATTTAAACTCATCCTGCTCTTATTACAGATCACAATGTCATCCGTGAACATCATGGTCCACAGGGACTCCTGTCTAATTTCGCCTTTCAACCTCTCCATCACCATTGCAAATAAGAATGGGCTCAGAGCTGATCCCTGATGTAATTCCACCTCAACCTGAAACACATCTGTCACTCCTACTGCAGACCTCACCACTGTCTCACTTCCCTTGTACATATTGGGTACCACTCTTACATACTGTACATACGTCCAGACATCTGTCACTCCTGAATTTCTCATACAATACCACAATTCCTCTTTAGGCACCCTGTTATATGCTTTCTCTAGGTCCACAAAGATGTAATGCAACTTCTTTTGCCCTTCTCTATACAGTACTTCTCCATCAACAACCTCTGAGCAAGCATCACATCTGTAGTGCCCTTTCCTGGCATGAAGTCATACTGCTGCTCACTAATTATCACCTCCCTTCTTGACTTAGCTACTCTTTCCCATAACTTCATGCTGTGGCTGATCAATTGTATGCCTCTACAGTTAAGTCCATAACCCTTATTCTTAAAAATCTGTACCAGTACTTTGCTTCTCCACTCCTCAGGCATCCTCTTGCTTTCCAAGAATGCTTTAAAAATCTGGTTAAAAACTCCACTGCTACCTCTCCTAAACACCTCCATGCTTCCACAGGTACTGTATGTCATCTGGACCAACAGTCTTCCCATTCTTCATCCTCTTCATAGCTGTCCTTACTTCCTTACCTCCTTGCTAATCCGTTGCACTGCCTAGTTCGCTATCTCTACATCATCCAACCTTCTCTCTCTCTCACTCTCTCTCTTCATTCTTCAACCTCTCAAAGTACTCTTTCCATCGGCTCAATGCAGTCTCCATGCTTGTGAGTATGTTTCCATCATTATCCTTTATCACCCTAACCTGCTGCTCACCTTTCCCAGTTAGGTCCCTCAGTCTAGCCTATTGGTACAGGTCCTTTTCTCTCTCCTCTCAAACAACTCATCATAAGCCTTATTTTAGCCTTCACCACCTCTCTCTTCACCTTACGCATTATCTCCTTATACTATTGTCTGCTTTCTTCATTTCTCTGACTATCCCACTTTTTATTTGCTAACCTCATCCTCTGTATACTCTTGGCTATAGGTGTCTAGAAATTTAAATTAATTAAATGATGGCTATTTGTTAGTAGATAATATAAATAGGGAATTTTAAGGTCATGTTCGTCCTTAAAGTCCACCTTAATCTCCAAGTTTCTTTGGGTGTGTTTCTTTGTAGGTCATTGTTAACACAACAGATGACTGTTCTTTTTTTACTTTCTGTTCGTATTGTGCTCCATTGTTTCCAGACATTAGCCAAATAATGGTGGTGTCATCTGTGTGTTCTAGGAATAAACGTTAGTGTAATGTACCAGTCACACCCATAACGGCTTTCTCCAATATCATAACCTAACCTGATTCATGTACATGTCCAGACTAACTGAAATATAATAACTGAAAATTTTTAGAACACTTAGCTCAATTTGGAAAAACCTTAGTATGCATTCAAGGAACTGGTGGCATGGTGGCTTATCACACCATGAACTTGGTTTGATTCTTGCCCTGGAGTCTTCTTTGTAAAGCTTTGCATGGATTTGATCATAAAAATATGTGCACGTCAAAAAACAGGAAACTGTATATGCCAATAAAAAATCTGAGTATAAAACTTTCTGTATACACATTTGTGTAGGTTTTGCAATTATAAATCACATTCATTTTGTGTGTATGTGAACATGTTTTGTAGCCCAGAACCTGCACCCTGGAACTCCAAGTAGGTGGAGTTGATCCCAATGGGAATCAGAGTCTAGCTGAAGAGCTCCACCCAGTTATACTATTGTTAAGATTAGGATTGTAGGAGGGATATCTGACTCAAATAATAACTAATTGTTCATGAGGTCAACTCCAGGAATTTAAAGCTCCAGGGTTGAGGCTCCGGGCTGCAGGGACACACCATACTCTGTTACCACACTGAAACAACCATATGTGGACTATGCTCAACAACCTTGTACATATGCAGTCGGGATGCTGCCAACCTTCACTGGCTGATAGAGCAGATTCCCACCTGACATATCCTGACACCAGAACCTGTGTTACGGGAGTCCTATGTCGCCTCTGCAAAGCATTGTAACATGTCTCCTCTGAGCCATTGGAGTCGGGCAAAGGCATAAGGCTGAAGAGTCTGAGTGAGCAGCCCCTGTCACCTGGTACATGTAGTGACATGATTGCTGTTACAATGAATAGTATGGGCCATATGAAACAATTGAGGTACCACGTACAGCAGTGCCCTGAGCATGTTGTCTGATCAATGCTACTTTGTCTTGAAATAAATGAGTCATGGGTTGACCCAGACCACCAAGCCATCAACATTTGTCAGCCTCATCTTAGCATCGCAAATGAAATATTTGTTAATGTACTGGCATGGCTTACCTTTAACAAAAGCAGCTTCATTCTCACTACGTGTCCTTATTATTACGAGTGCTATGAATTGCCCAAATTATGTTAGGAAAACTGAATGGCTCTCGGAAGCCTAAATTTGCTCTTAAGACAGTCATCATCATCATCATAGGCGGAAAAAAAAAATGGCCTTTTAATTTCATATGTGGCCATTTGCAAAGATTTCAAGCAGTGTCAAAACAATTTGTGTTGTGTCAAACCATTAGGCTATGAATGGACTGTAGTGCGTGATGTTTACAACTTTCAGTATGCAGGGAGTAAATCACACCTGAGTTTTTACTTAATGCAGTTATTGACAGCAAAGGATTGCTTTGGTTTCTAATTCTGAGAAGTGACAACAGGTAGCTGATGCAAACTGTAGGAAATCCCAAGTAAGTCCTGCATTACAAATAGGAAGCTTTGATCCCCGTTAAAAGTCAATTAAAATAGTCTGTACATCATATTCGTCACTTTTCAGGTTTAATATGTTTGTAATATCAACACACATTCTAATAACAGCTCAGAGATATGAATTTTTATACATGCGAGTAGTCATTTAGCTGGTCTAGGTTCATTTTCCTACTTGAGCAAGGGTGGCGTTTCCAACTTTTTCCAAAATCTTTCACGCAGATGGGTCAGAGTTACTGTAAAAATACTTTTGTGTGGAAAGTTGCCTACACACCTTTCAGGCTTTTTTTGTGCATATACAAGTTTTATAAATCTGACCCCTACTTACTGCCTGTGTAGACTGTTTATTCCATCAGCTGTGTTCATGTTTGCTTTCTCCAGACACCCTGGCTTTCTGTCACATCCCAGACATGTAGGTCAGATTGATTAGGGAAAGTGTGCATGATGGCATCCTGCATTGGACAGGTTGATAAGAGTCTGGCATCTCAAAAACCTGTACTGGAAAGAGAATTCAGAAAATAGATTCATCAGTGTAAGAAAGATCATTTTAAATATATTAGCCACGAGTACAGGTTTTACTAATTTGTAGCAACAGAAATTAAAATGGTGTAGAGTAATAGGGAAACATATTCATACTTTTAACAAGGACAAAAATTCTTGAACATTAAAGTGGGGGAACACCTTAACAGAGCGTTTGTGCAGATGTGTACTCTGAAGGTGTATAATGCCTACAAAGGGTGTTCACCCCCTTGGACTTTTCACATGTTATTGTTATACAGCACTGAGTTACAGTGGATTTAATTTGGCTCTGTCGTCTTGGCAAATCTGTACACTGCATTGGTTCCCCATTTTTTCTTTGCAAAACTGCCCCAGCTCTGTCAGTTTGCATGTTGACCATGAGTGAACGGCCTTTTTCAAGTCCAGTCGTAAACTCTCAGTTGAATTTAGATCTGGACTTTTGACACAGCCACTCCAGGACATTAACATTATTGTTCTGAAGCCATTCTTGTATATACTTTGACTTTTAGCTTGGAGGAATCATATTGCTGAAAAACAAAGTTTCTTGCAGACTGCATCAGTGTTTCCTCCAGGATTTTCCTGTATACACCTGTGTATTTTCGTTGATAAATCAAATTACAAGTAAGCTGGAGGCCTGTCTAATGCCTTTGCAATTACCATAAAATAATTTTCCCCTAAATATTGCATAAGACAATTACAGTGATCCCTCCTCGATCGCGGGGGTTGCGTTCCGGAACCCCCTGTGAAAGGTGAAAATCCGTGAAGTAAAAACCATACGTTTATATTGTTTTTTTATTGTCATGCTTGGGTCACAGATTTGCACAGAAACACAGGAGGTTGTAGAGACGGGGACTTTAAAACACTGCAAACAAACATTTGTCTCTTTTTCAAATGTTTAAACTGTGCTTCATGACAAGACAGAGATGACAGTTCTTTCTCACAATTAAAAGAATGCAAACATATCTTCCTCTTCAAAGGAGTGCGCGTCAGGAGCAGAGAATATCAGAGAGAGAGACAGAGAGAGAAAAGCAAACATTTTAAAATCAATAGGTGCTTTTAAGTATGTGAAGCACTGCCTAACAAAGCAGCTGCAAGGAAGGGAGCAATGTGAAGGTTTTCTTTCAGCATTTTTTAGAGGAGTGTCCGTATCATCTAGGCTAGGCCAGTGTGCGAACAGCCCATCTGCTCACACTCCCTCCGTCAGGAGCAGAGAAAGTCAGAGAGAGAGAAAAGCAAACAATCGAAATCAATAGGTGCTGTTAGAGCTTTTAAGTATGCGAAGCACCTCTCGGGAAGCATATCGTATATCATTGAGTTTTATTTAATACATAATCCGTGCTCTGATTGGGTAGCTTCTCAGCCATCCGCCAATAGCGTTCCTTGTATGAAATCAACTGGGCAAACCAACTGAGGAAGCATGTACCATAAATTAAAAGACCCATTGTCCGCAGAAATCCGCAAACCAGCGAAAAATCCGTGATATATATTTAGATATGCTTACATATAAGATCCGCCATGGAGTGAAGCCGTGAAAGTCGAAGCGCGATATAGCGAGGGATCACTGTAATATGTATTCCACTTCCCACATAGACACAGAAGAGGACAAAAGCAGAAAAAGTCATTTAAGCAGAAATTGAGGAGCTGCTAAATACAATAAGAAAACAAAAGGACATGAAGCCTTCAACATCAGTACCGTTTACATCAGATACTAGCAATGCATCAGTAGACGAGTAAATAGCTTGTTATCTTTGCAAAAAAAAAAAAAAAAAAATTCCGAAGTGAAAAAGATCTAGGAATGTACCAAATAATTATTTTAGGAATGATACTGTTCACTGATTTCATGTCAGTGGATTTGCCCGATTCAGATAATGATTTCTTTATTCATAAACAAAAAAAAAAATCTGTCAAATAGAAGATTTATGTTGTATATTAAACTTTTTTTACAATTAAAATAAACTGCTCACCTCAGTTGTTACCTTCTCCTTGTTTGTTAAGAAAGTGAAGTTCTTACAGGCTTATTGTTCAGTGGCTATTAAAGATATTAAAATAAATAAAATTCTCTTAAAATCATACATTTTTATCAAAGAAAACATACATAAAACTTAAATCTATAATAAATATTTCAAAGAATAAAGTGCTTGTCGTAATTAAAAGTCATGACCCTAATAAAATAAAATGTTTGAAAGATGAATGTTGAGTATACAAGACTAACATTATTAAGTTTACAAATTTGGTTCCTCAGCTAACAAACCTATTGTTTACTAAGCAGCAAGCGCACACACTTATTGCTGTTTTCTTTTCCTTATTATCCTTATTATCCCTAATCAGAATCTTGCTGTCCACACTCGCACAAGGTGTGCATTTATTAATTAAAGGACAAAATGAAAAGGTCTGAACTCATTAAAGCAGCTTCTCTCAATTTTTGCCAGAAAAAAAGTCCCTGTTTTGGGGCCCCTTAATGCTCTGGACATGAATCCACTCTGTTAAATTTAAATGCTCCGCACTGAAACACATAAGCTAATAACGTATAAACTAATAATAAGGTCAACACAGAAGTAATTCACACACTTTGCAGTTCAGTTCAGTGGAAGCTACAACAGAATACAAGATGTGCAGTAATTCTCCAATAAGTTACCAAGACAAAACAAATCTCTGCTCACGGTTCAATCTTGCAAATTAAACTAGAGTATTCGCTTAATTAACCTACATCGTTCTTAGTCATTGTGGCTCCAGAGTAGACTCTCGTTGGCTGGGTAGTGTTCTTTTAGCCTATATGGTATCAAATAATATGTGGTAACAATAAATTCTTATTTCTGCTGGTGGGAAAGCAGATAACATTTTATTAGCTGTCACATAACATCAAGACCTCTGGGTCACTTCATTGAGCCGTCCAGGCACAAGGACATATCCTTTATCACCCTTAGATCTTGCTGGAACTCCCGAGACTGTCGTCTTCACTTAATTGGTGAGTTTTATGGCTGGACTCACTCCTGGCATTTCAGTAATAATATATATATATATTGTTTGGAAAATATTAACTTGTGGTCTCAAATATATTATTTGTGCCCATATTATCTTCTTTACACTAGATTAAGATGTCACCGCTTTTTGTGCATATAGGGCCAGATTACAGTTTACAAAAAAAAAAATACTTAAAAGAGCCTGCAGAATTCTGGGAAAAGGTCTTGTGGACAGACGAGACAAAGATGAACTTGTATAAGAGAGGACATAAAGGTACTGTCCAAGATCCAAAACATCTATTAAACATGAGGGGTGAGTGGGGTGATATGTCTTGGGCACAGGTACTGGCACACTTCTCTTCATTGATGATGGAACTGCTGATGGCAGTTGCACAGTCAATTCTGAGGTATATGGAAACGTCTCATCTGCTCTAGTTTTAGTAAATGTCTCCAAACTCAGTGGGGAGCACTTCATCCTACAAGAAAATAATGATCTCTGAAATAATGTTAAGTCAACACAGAATTTTTTCAGATCTAAAAAATGGAAAATTCTTGAATGGCCAAGCCAGCCATACAATTTAAATCCAATTGAGCATGCCTTCCATATGTGAAGGAAAAACGTAAGAGGACAAGCCCTTGAAACAAGCAGGAGCTGAAGAAGGGTGCATTAGAGGCTTGGCACAGCATCACCAGAGAAGTTACTCCGCACGAGGTAATGTCTATGAATTGCAGACTTCATGCAGTCATTGCATACAAGGGATATAAAACAAAGTACTAAATATGACTGATTCAATTTACCTATGATATCTCAAACATTATTATACCCTAAAAGTGTTGCATTGCTGGGTAATATCAATTCTATTTGCAGCTTCTTTTGACAGTTGCCTTTTTACCGTTTTCTCAACTTTACCCTCATTTTTATTAACCTCCTAACTCTGTCAGTGGGCCACCACTCCGTTAACGAGATTATCAAAATGCACAACGCAAATACGCGGTACAGTAAGGTACCCATCATGCTTTGCACTCGGCTATAAATTTCCGGTATCTCGGTTATCACTTCCTTTCATCGATGTTGGGAGAGGAGTATGTGTGAAATGGGGCTTTCACCGTTTTTAATCGCATGCCATCCGCATGTTTTTCATTGTAATTCAATAAAACCAACTTTAAACAAGATATTATTTTTTATCGTCCAAGTGACTGATGGCGAAGAAGATCTAAAACATGGCTGAATGATTAAAGAGAGGTAAGTGGAAGCGCGTGTGCGTGAACTGCGCAGTACGGCGAACAGGAGTTACTGTATTTGCTATATTTTGTGTCCGATGATTTAAACTTTTTATTGCTGTTCACATCATGATTTGCTGTGATTATTTAAATTTATTATGAGGACACTGAGTTGGATAGGCTCCTGTTCAGAATGAATTTCAAAACCGTACTGATTAAAAATGGCGATTTTGATAAATTGTACAAAGCTGTCCACGTGGATAGCACTGTTTGAGTGGACAGTTCTTCAAAAACATACGATTACACACGTGAGCGTGTGTGCGTATATCTTATATTTAATGACTATTGGGAAGACCGATGTTTTTATTAAGGAACGTCTGCTACAAATGAGCTAACCACTTGATGCTAACTGGATTGGAAAGAAAACGTGCTCTATTATCTTGACCGTTCACACAGCAAAGCGGTGGGCCCATTCGATATTGATATTCTCTTGGCAGGGGGTATCCAAGCGACCTTACTCGTTGTTGCTCATGGAATGCTATCCCGTGAGAAAAATCAAACTCCTTGCAAATTAATAAAAGAGATGCGGGTATTGGATATGAATGAAAGGTGCCTTTTTGTTCTTGATATATGTATGTGCTTATACGATTTCCCTACCTAACGCAAAAAACGTGTATTTGGTGAATGTTATGTCTGTGTGACTTGGTGTGGGGATTGTTATGTTCAAGCATTGTTCCCACTTAGTGCAAATTCAGCTTTAGTAGGCATTTGCTCCCAGTGGCCCTAATCGGAGTAGGTGTATAGGCAGATCAATGCGCGAAACAAAACCCCATGGCATTACATGGTGTTTTAACTGTATCTTTTTAAAATTAAATTAGATCTTAGCATTAAAGCAGAAACTGTTTTTCGTGGAAATTTGTGTGTAAACAACAAATTCACGTATTGAATAAATACATAACCTTGGAAAAAAAATAGAGGTTTTGAGTCAAGTGGTTCATAGAAAGGAATCTAACTTTTTACCTAATCATGTGCACCTTAATGAAGTTTTGCATGTGGCTGTTTGGACATCAGGACGGTGTAAATGAGTTTCCTAATCAGAAGTTTCATGTGAACACTATGAATTTGAAGCTGCAAGTTGTAGGAGATAAAGCCCCAAGAATTCGTAGATTAATGCAGAAATATCACCTTAGTCAGTTGTTTAGGATTTAAAAAAAAAAAAAAAAAAAAAGGGTCTTGGCCAGGTGAGGCAAGTTGCATACTTTTTCCACCATGGTAGTACATTTAGCCACATGTTTAAAGAGAAGCAACATGCAGGACTTGCCAAAATGCAAACTTGTGATTGATGCAGTCGTGCGATGGATCAGTGGGTAACAAATGCTAGAGAGACAAACGCTTGTCTCTCTAACAAATCCTCGAAAGGTGCCCCGGTGTTTCTAATGCGGTGACATGTAGTTTGTCATGTATTAAAATCTGTTGCTATGGATGTTCAGTTTTCACAAGTTAGGGCTACTGTCTTTGCTGATCTCAGAGATGTGGCAATGCGTTGCTTAAGATCTTCATGAAGCCTAGCTACAGTAACTTCGCTCATGTCCTTTCTATTTGGTATTACATACCGCAGTTCGAAAACCTGTATCATTTGTTGAAAGTCGGTTGTGTAGGGTCTCCCATTTTTACAAATATAAACTGCAATAGATTACTCTTTTTGGACATGAGGAATATTAAGTAGAATCTTGGAGCTACCTTTGTCGTTTGGATGTCGATCGAGATTGCGTTAATGGGTGACACCGGGATAACGTAAGAGCTGCACATCTAGCTTTGCTCTTATCCAGTTGTTGTTTACCAACGCACGTTTGAAACCGTAGTAAGTCCACACATCACATGCAGGCCTACCTGCGTTTGAACCCACCTATCCTTTGCGATGTAGTAAGGTGCTTTTTCTGTAGAATGCCTTAACAGGTACATTAATGACCTCTACTGGATGGGATGCCAAAAATGAATATAAGCAAAAGTTTTAGTAATTGAGCAGGATGGAGATTCACAGGGTCAATCTTGATACTTTAAGTTTCAAAATTGAATAGTTTAAATGAAAAATAATGATTAATTGGAAAATTGATATTTTACCCAGGCCTTGTCAACGATAAAAACAGTTTGTGGTTGAGATGCATTTGGAGTATAGTGATAGATGTTTAATGTTTGCTGCTTCTTTTTTTTTTTTTTTTTTTTTTTTTTGGGGGAAAACAAATTTATATTTGCTTTTTTTTTTTTTTTTTTGCAGTCTAACGTCAATGGCAGCCACATTGTCTTGCTTTATTTGCAGAAAAGCTAACATGTCAACTGCAACCTCACATTTCATGAAAAGTTCAACCAGAAAGTCGCATGAATGCAGTGAATTGAGAAGGTGACGCATAATTAAGTTCTTATTGGTTATGAATGCTGCATTAATAATTAACTAGCTTAAGCCTCCTAGAATACTACCCAGCTTGACCTGTACATTTCAGTTCCATTTGTCTGTGTTCCAACTTGCTTATCCAGTATTTTGTTCCATGGAGTCGGTGCCTATTCTGTTAGTGCCAGATGCAGCCTGAAAATTGCAAATTCATTTTACAGGCTTACATGATTCTCCAAGAAAAATATAGATGTTCGGTTATTGCTAAATACATTCCCCATTTATGCAAAAAAAAGCAGCAGACTCATTTCATATACAACATTTAAGCCCATGGTCCATTATCCAAACTCTGTATAATCAGGATGTATGCAACTGCTAAGGGAAATTACAATTTTTTATTTTTTTTTTGCTTGTAACTCAGTATTGGTTTCAAACTGCAGATTATGACAATTTTCAGGTGAGACTGATTTCATCATTTACTGGAATGCTTTTAAATTTACTATAAGTTGTGAATGAGAAGTTTCCTTAGACTTATCAGCTTGTTTTGTGCAGAATGTTTGTAATGTGGTGTGTTGTCCAATTCTGTAACTTAAGTTCAACTTCCCTTTTCTTTCTCTCTAGATTTAACCTTTGTTTGATTCTTCTGCTGTGATGGGTCCCTTAGTACATTTTGATTAAGGTGAGCAAAGTCTTTCAAGTAGAAAGGGTAACAATTTTTTTTCCCCCCTTTGTGTGATGATTATGCCTTCTGAAGCAATAGCTTTGTTGAGAATAGAGGCTGTTTCTGAGATCTTAAAATATTATACACAAGGTAAAATTCAGTACAAGGGTAAGCTTATACATTTATTTATAATACAGGAAGGATGCTTTGTATATTGCTGCTGTGACCACTGGATGGAAGATCTGTAGGATTTCAGAAGTCAGCTTGGCCTATTCAGGTAAGGTTGGGGGGAGAGAGACAATGTGGATTTTTGGTAAATTGGAGTGTCCCAATGATTAGATTGCCACTCACTACCCATCTGACCCTGATACTGGGAAAGATTATAAAGTGTGGATGAGGGATCAACTCTGAAGATGGAAGGGGAAGGGTGGGGGGAGTGTTTTATTGCTATTTAATAAGGAGGAATTGTATCTTGTGGTTTTTGTACTGTAGGATTCCCCAGTGCATATTTGTGGAATTAATAATTGAGGAGGTTATCTACTTCCATGTATAACACAATTGTTGCAGGGGATTTGTTGGTTTATAAAAGCGTCAGTGTTCAAACTGCTTGCACTCTGGAAAGTCATCTTGGAATGACTATGTGCTGTGGACCCCAGGTGTACACCTTATAAAATGCATTTTAATCTATATCCGTTTCTAGAATCAGTGATGTCCTTATTGGCATCACATCTATAATTTTTTTTTTGTTGTTGTTTATCCAAACTGAATACAATTAGTTTATAAAGGTAGGATGATGTGCATATAAGTTAGTGGGTGGATCTGTTATATGATGGACACATTTGAGACCAAGAAAATGTTGTATTGTGTAACCATTATAAGGGCATTTTATAAATATATACTGCAGCATAATGCACCATTTGCTATGGGAGCAAAATGCTAGCAGCAGGCTTTCAAAACTTGAAATGAGTACCAGATGGTTAGCTTAAATACCCTTCTAGTTTTAACAAAATTGGCAGTTTCTGGCAAACATGGCAATAGTTAAAATTCTGCACGTTTTATTTATGTGAGGAGAATCAATCCGTAGCCTAGAAATGTGTGTTGGTTTGGATGTGTCCAAACAGGAGTTCAGCCTGACCCTTTAAAGCAGGGGTGTCGAATTCCAGTCCTGGAGGGCCGCAGGTTTTCATTCTAACCATCTTCTTAATTCGTGATCAGTTTTTGATGCTAATTAACTTTAGCCTTAGCTTGACTCAGGCCCCTTAGTTGTTTTTTCCTTAATTAGCAGCCGGACAGTAATGAGACATAAAACAAGCAGGACATGACCAGCTCACCTGTACCCATCAAACAAAATCTGAAAATAAAGATGAAGATCTCAGTAAGGTTGATCCCTCAGGTTACCAAAACATTTTAGGAGTTCTTAGAAAAAAACAGAATATCAACAGTTTTGGAAATGTCTGCTGTGGCAAAAAGAGAGCAGCAACAAACCATGGAATTGAATAACGGGTTTAATTAACAGCAAGAATCGGCTTCTCATTAAGGAACTGGTTCGAGTTTGAAGCCTCAATTTAGCTGGTCATCTGTTGGCTCGTTTCATATCTCATTTCTGTTTCTGTCATTTAATGAAGAAAATAATCAATTCAGAAGACTTAATCCTAAAAACAGGGCTGTTAAAATAGAGGGAAAAGAAATTAATTAGCAGTGAAAACTGGACACTGATTAGGAAAAGGGTTAGAAAGAAAACCTGCACCCACTGTGGCCCTCCAGGCCTGGAGTTTGACACCCGTGCTTTAAAGAGAAACAGTAATAGAATCTGAGAGCTATGCTGGGGGGGGGGGGGACTTGTCCGAGATGGGGAAACGTCAGATTCATGCTACCTGCAAATTTTAAAAAGTGTGATGGGAGTGGTTGGGCAAGATGTACATTAGTGATGAATGAAAGATGTCTGGATAGCTTTAGGGTATGTTCCCAATTAATTTATAGAGACCGGGTCAGATGAGAACTTTCATGTTGCTTTCTAACATCATATGCAGGTAAGATCAAGATTCTTGGCTAATGAGTAAACCAGTTAACCAATTAACAATATTAAATATCTTAAAATGAGAAAAGGGGGAATTTGCATTTGTAGAATTGTTAAAGTAAAATGGCATTTAATGATGAGCACATCAAATGATTCTCCATCGTATGACCTGTATGAAAAATGCAGTCACTTTTGCATAAGAGAACTAAATTTGCTTTAGGGACATTGCGAACAGTTGAGAATATGAAAAAACATGCAGCTTTGTAGATAAATGAACCTTGACCCAGTAAGTCAGTAAGAGGGGATTGCTGTTGAAAGACTGAGAAATCTCTTAAGAGTTTTAATAGAATTCATGAATCTGGTTTACCATTTGGTGTCTATTAAACAGAAATGACTTAATGTTTTAAAGAAACATCTTTTATTATGCTGATTCTTAAATTGGCTGGGAAGGATTAAATAAATCCTGGAAGTCTCTTTACTATTCATCTGCATTTGTTTAAAGATATTTATAACCGTAATCAAGAAACATTAGTTTCAGATTACTGTAACAAATAGGATGCCCAAGTGGATCTTGTGACTTTAGTGACTGCATGAACTCCTTTATGTCCTCTGATTTATTTTCGAAATAACATGAATTGGCTTAATCTGCAGAGATTACCGCTGCTCCTGACCAATGGGCTCGCTTGTTATGTAATGCTTGTTTTGGCCATTTATATACAACATACTGTACTGTAGAAATGGCGACTGTTTGTGCCTGTTAAGAACTCAGTCATAAAGCCATGTGGAATTTGAGTAAATAAATATTGGCATGCAGAGGCAGAAATCCTTGTGTCCCGTCCCAAATTTTGAAAAAGCTTTCTTTGGCGTTTCCCACAGAAAGTTAGTTTTGCAGGTGTAGATTGAATAGGAAGGACAGCTGATGAAACTGAACATATTTTTATGCTCTGAATTTCAGTGAGGCATTGTTTGTTGCAGTGTTAGTTCCAGTTACAAAATCATAAATTATTACATTGAAAATAAGTTGAAAATAAATGTGCAACGTGTGGCTTGGCTCAGTCTCACATTTTCTATTTATAGATGCTTAGCTATTAACAAATTTCATCAATTTTAATGCTGCTTAAGTGTTTTTTTATAATGTACAGTTTATAGAGGTCTGGACAAGCTTTCAAAATATGTACATTTGTGTTTTTTTTTTTTTTCCCCCTTTTCAGGTTCATCATGAAGGTGCATCATTTGCCGTTTTACCTTTTGTGACACTGGGAATGTGCTTCAATTTTTAAGAAAGTTGTCTTCTGGCATTTAGCCTGGAACATTATTGGGAAAACTGTTATAGAAGATCAGTGGTTTTCTTGTTTAAAGTGTACAAGGATTCAATAACCTCCTACACAACTGGACAGTGTACTTGTAAATTATCAGGTTTTTTGTGTGCTGTTAATTCATATTATAGCCTCTAGGAGTTGTGTGAATAGTCCTGATGTTGTAGGGGAGAAAAAAACATTTATGGACATTTATGTAGTAGAAAAACAGACAGAACATAACACTTTATGAAAAAAGCTCATTATACCTATTTTGGAATAGAACTTGGTAACCAGAACAAACAGTGGGCCCTTTAATTTGTATGCTCCATTTATGTTGAAGACTGTGGACAAAAGGTAAGAAGGTACTTGATTTTGTTGTTCCAATGATATGGAGGGAAAACAAAAATCATAGTAACAATTATTTCTGTTCCTGCAAAACTCAAGGAAATAGTTTATCCAACTCTTCCTTCAGCAGTAAGACCTGTACCACATGGACCTGGTGTACTGGTCCCTACTCCACCTGACAGTCTTAATTCTGTAGAAACTCGCCAAAAGAGTGAAAATACTTCAGCTGTTGAATTTGTCCCAGCATGTTGAAGCAATGAGCCATGACCATTTCATGCATGATGAACTTCATGATTTAGTAAGAGATCTAGGCTTTACCATAGATAATGCAGTGCTCTTGGAGTCCTGATTAAAATCTTGTTGCATCCAGACACTCCTTTCTCTTGGCACTGCTATAGAGAAGAAGAGTTTGCAGCATATTTCAAGATCGATGGGTTCTTGGTTTATTTTCTGACATAAGTGGCCTAATGCAGAAACTAGGCAAGAATGGAGAATATTTATAGCCTTCTCTAAAAGCAGTGGTAGTTAATAACAGTAATAAATACACATCCGCACACACGTTGCATTTTCTATGCTTTGAAAATCTTAAGCAAATTAACGTGCACCAGGGTGGTTGGGATGTCAGTATGATCACAGACTACTGCTAGATGGTGCATAGAGACACATCAGAAAGTGTACAAATGACTGGCCATCAAATAACATTTTGGATCAGAAATCAAAGTTAAACTAGACAAGTTAAATGTAAAGTAAATCTGTGTGTGTGTATGTGTATTATACATTTTTTTTGTACAAAAAACCTTAGACTAATTTCATATTAAAATGACTTAGACCAATATTGTGTATGTATGAATAAATTAGGTCAATTCAATTTTGTACTTGTTTGATGTGATGGAACTTTTTTTTTGTTCATGAGTGCAAATAAAAACTTCACTATTAAAATGATTTGAGTTTAATTTTGCAGACCTGTGAATTATTATTCTTGTAGTCTCACATGAGTAGCAGCAAGGCATTTTCTTTGCAAAGTTTACTTTATATATGGTGTAATTTTTCTATTTAAAATATTTTCAGCAGTGAACTGCTCATTTGCTTGTTTAATTTTACAAATGCATCCTTAATTCTTCACATTTTATAGTGTTTTTCACACTATTCAAAGCCCTCTATGCACTGGGAGGATCTGGGATGCAAGCCCATGATCTCCTTACCATGAGACAGCAGCTTTGTATATTATGCTTTCTTTTTCTTGGGTTTACATTTCATTTTAGGTCAGAAAGTAAAAGTGTAAATAATTGGTTCCAGCAGGGGGATACATAGCCTGAATGGGCTTTTAATGCGATAAACAACATAGTAGTTTTATACTTTATAGATGACTTTGTTCTGTGTTCCTGTATGGATTAAAAATGTTAGTTGAGGTCAGTTTTTAGAGATTTTGCTCCTGAATCATTGCTCTCAACTGCACATCTAGCACAAATCCAGTAAATGCCTACCCCATTGTAGGAATGGTTGAATTGGCCAGTGGTGTCCTTAACAAATAATTAGTTACTTGAGCATGTCAATAGGATTTTGAAACTTTTTGTGTGATAGACAAAGAAGAAATGGGTATTGTGTACTGGGTGGGGAGCATGGGACAAAACTTAATAGAATAAAAATTGATTTCTGATATCTTCCCTGTATGCATGCATCCTTTACTGTTTGCAATAACTTGTATTTTTGGTTGTAATGGAGCTCCTGGAACCAAGGTCCCCATCTCTGATTTAAGTGGGATAAGTGATACTAAATGAGCAGTAAGTGGTACACGCATAAAGTGGAAGAAGCTTCTAGCTATTTTGTTTGCCTGCTGATTTACCCTTCATATTTCCAAACCTGTTCCCCCAACTGGTAGCCAGTGACATTTTTTTGAACATTGGTGTGGGGCAGAGATTCATTTAATTTTATTAAAGTTTAAGTTCTGATGTTGGCTAAAATATTATAGTCTACTTTCACCTACTCAATTTGGTGGCCTGGTGCTGTTACACAACCCACACCTTAAAACAATGCAACTTGTCTGCCGCCCCATCTTTATAGGAATGCAAATATATGTTGTATATACAGTGGCTTGCAAAAGTTTGGGCACTCTTGCTTAAAATGCCTATTACTGTGAATAGTTGAGTGAGCAGAAGTTGAACTGATCACACAAAGTAAAAGGTGACACTATTTTAAACTAGATTACATTTTTATAAATGTCATTAGGTACAAAATACCCAAAAAATGAAAAGGGCCTGAAGCAAAAGTTTAGGTAACCTACGTGGTCCTTAGTAAGATCCCTATGGTAAGTCATGCTTTTTGTAGCCTGCTATGAGTCTTTCACTTCTGACTTGGGGTATTTTTGCCCATTTGTCCTTGCAAAAGGCTTCTAGTTCTGCTAGATTCTTGGGCTGTCTTGCATGAGCTGCTCTTTTGAGATCTAGCCACCGATTTTCAGTGGTTAGGTTAGGAGGGGTCATTGAGAGCCGCGGCAAAACTTTCAGTTTGTGGTCCTTGAGGTATTGCATTGTAGATTTTGAGGTGTGTTTCAGATAATTGTCTTGTTGTAGGGCTCATCTTTTTAACTTCAACATCTTTACAGATGGTGTGATGTTTGCTTCCAGAATTTGCTGGTATTTATTTTAATCCATTCTTCCCTCTACCAAAGACGTGTTCCCTGTGCCACTGGGTGCAACACAAGCCCTTGTCTGATCGATCCACTGCTATGCTTAACCATTGGAGAGGTGTTCTTTTTCTGGAATTTAGCACCCTTTCTTCTCCTAACATACCTTTGCACATTGTGTCGAAAAATGTCTCCTTTGACTTCATCAGTCCACATGACTTGCTTCCAGATTGCATCAGGCTTGTTTTGTATGTTAATCTGCAAACTTCAGACACTGATTTTTTTTTTTTTTTTTTGGGTAAGATGCAGGAAAGGTTTTCTTCTACTGCCTTTACCATGCAGGTCATATTTGTAGAATGGTACACCACCACTCCAGAGTCTGTTAAATCTTCTTGAAGGTCTTTTGCAGTCAAACAGGGTTTTTAGTTGTCTTTTTCAGCAATGAGCAGATCTTTCAGAAAGTTTTCTTGGTCTACCAGACTTCAACTTGACCTCCAACCTTCCTGTTAAATTCCACTTCTTAATAAAAGTACAAACTGAGGAAAAGGCTACCTGAAAACATTATGCTATCTTCTGGTAGCCCAGTCCTGCTTTGTGAGCATCAACTATTTTATTTTCAGAGTGCTGGACAGCTGCTAAGTGGAGCCCATTGCTGCTGATTGTTAGGACAAAGTTTGAGGAGTCCAAGAATTTATGGAGCTTTGCATCACCTGCAGTCTCCTAATGATGAGTGTGAACAAGTCTCAGCCCTACTGAGCTAAATAAGGTTTGAGACCTCAAATATCTAGACAAACATTTGAATGATGCTTTTTTTTTTTACTGTACAATTGTACAAAACACTAATCTTATTTAAAATGCTGTAAAGAAATGTGTCATCTTCAACTTTATATCTTTAGTGACTATGCACAGTAATGGAAATTCTAAGCAAGGCGTGCCCAAACTTTAGCATGTCACTGTATACGCTGTCTGGAAATGTTGGAAAATAAACTGACAACATTGAATTCAAATCTCATTTTGAGTGAATGAATCCCCCTCCACACACCCCCAGGAAAGGAAGGCACATATTTGTGAGTTATTTTCCATTTTAAAATATTTTCTCTATAGAATTGACTAAGTAACCATTAACTTTGGGCAAGCTCTTAAATGCTTTTGAAGATTTCTTGTCTCTTTACCAGTTAAACGCCCCTCAGGTATCTCGGTTTCTTGATGCCTGTGTACTTACATGTAACTGGAGCTTCTTTGAGAACTGCTCTGTGTTGTCATGGAGACATGCAAGGTGTCAATGGGGAACAAACTGCAAATAATATCAAAACATCCATGAAATAATTCTAAATTTTAATGTGTCATGTAATCCAGATATTTAGTTACAAACTCAATGTCCAAAATGTGCATTTTTTTTGGTAAGTAATGTGATGTTTTTCTCATTGGCATTTTGATGATGTTTGCAGTTTTTCTTCCAGCTTTAATCCTTACTGAAGCCCATTGTGTCAGAAACTTCATTATCTGTGTTTTCTAGAAAAACATGACATTACAAACCAATCTTTGCCGTAACTGCCAACAATACGGGGTAAGTAACAGACACCGAATTAATATTTTTGGATGAACTATTCTTTTAAGCGTTCCTTTGTGATCCTTGTTAAACGTAGTGTCCATCAGGGTGCCAGGTACTGGAACAATTTTAGTTCTTCTTTTAGGTTGCCATTACAAGATATTATAATATTAATATTAAAGCACAGTATTAACTTTCATTCATATATCAATGAAGCTTGGGATTGAATGATATTTCTTTAATGACTCCCAACTTCCTACAGACGGCCACAAATGCAACTGTTCAATTGATCAAAGCTAAGAACAGCAGAAAATGATTTATAAAGTTTAAAATATTCTAAGCGTTAACTACCCAAATTCCACAATGGTAAAAGTGTGGTACAAGTATTAACTTTTTAAATATATAACATGAAATGTCTCTGGTGTGTCTAGACTTTTGTCTGGTACTATATATATATATATATATGTGGGAGTGTATACACACTGTGGAAGAACCACCCCAGGACACAGACAGACAGACACCAAATGTCCAAAATCACGCACGTTTATTTCCATCATCACCTTCCCAACCAATACAGTGCAAAAATCACTATCCAGCTCACAGTCCTTTTCCTTCTCTATTTCTTCTGCCGCCTTCCCTCCTCCTCACACAACCTCCATCTTACTCCTCCCAACTCCGGCTCATCTAATGGAGTGAGGCGGCTCTATTTATAATGCCCTGGATGTGCTCTAGGTGCTTCTTGATAGTCTTCTGATGGCACTTCCTGGTGTGGTGGAAGTGCAGTATGAGCACCCGGAAGCACTCCGGTGTACCTGGAATTACTTCCGGCAGCACTTCTGGTTGTTGAGGAAATGCTGTATTCCAGGGTTTCTTAATCATAGACATATATAGATAGATGCTGCATTCACTGTGTTGCCCAGCCGACGTGATACGTCAGCGCATCCGCCGTATTGCGAGTGGCAAAAGTGCCATTTAAACTAATACAGGTAGACGTGGAAACCGGGTTTTCTGATGAAAAAATAATAATGTTTAAAACAGTATCATTTACATACAACAGATTTTGGCGAATCGTTTAAATGCAATCATTTATATCCATTTATACACTAATAATGGCAATTATTAAATAATAATTATTATTATTAAATAATTCATCCCGTATAAGTAACATTTCTCTAACTGCCTTCTTCCAGCTCCGAAACATTTCTAAACTCCGTCCTGTTCTTACGCAACACAGTACTGAAGTATTGGTTAATGCCCGAGTCACCTCACGTATAGATTATTGTAATGCTATTCTATGTGGCATCCCACAAAAACGTATCCATCGCTTGCAACTTCTTCAAAATTCTGCTGCCAGTATAATAACCTGCTGTTCTAAATCCACTGAACATATTACACCGATTCTCTCTCAACTTCACTGGCTGCCTGTTAACTACTGAATACAATGCAAAATACCGCTCTTAACCTTCCCCACAACCTCACTGATCTCCTACAGACTTACACTCCCTCTCGCTCATTCAGATCCTGTAATTTGAGAGTATTCAGTCTGGCAATATGGTGCAGCCTTAGTTTGTGGAAGGCAGGCACAGCTAAAGACATGAGCATAAAATGATGGTTGTCAATTTCAAACTGTGTTTCCTCGATGTGCTTCTTGAGAAAAAACACATCATCTGAACCAATCTCAGCCCAAACAAACTGATCAAAGATACATTGACAGCTTACCCTAATGTCGACTGTCGGATAACACGCTCATATACTTTGACGCCCTTCACTGTACCCTCAGAAGGAATCATCAAACCTCCTTTGTTTTTTTTTTAATGTGAGCAAGTGGTAGCTTTGATCATATGATGCCGTTACAGCATCTGTTACCAAACTAGCATGGCACACATCACAGGACAGCTTTCTCAAAATCCCGTCTAAGGGCTACATCCCACTGCTTCCTGAGGTGGATTTCTTTGGGAAACCTTCAAAGTTTGAGAAATGTTAACAGCTAACAACAATCTACATAGTTAGTGACTAAATACGTTTAGCCAAAACGTTGTTTGGAGGCTCACTTGAGCACATAAATGCATAGCTTTGCTAGCTTAGCCTGTTGTAGCTAAAGTTAAGATTATAAAATGGGATTTTCTAATGGCCAAATATAATTAAAACAATTGTTCTGCCTTACCTATGAAATATAATCCCATGGGATCTGGTTTGGAGCATACAGCGGTTTGTACAATTCCAAGCAGCACATGCGTGAGGCATCTTTATACATTACTTCACTCCACAGCAGTGCCACTCGCAATATGGCGGCGACGTTGACGTACGATGCTGCTGGTCATGTGGCGTCTAGTAATTCTATGTCTATCTCCTTAATCCTCTGGGCACCCCCTGACGGTGGCCATGGACCCCTACAGGGATGAGCTTCCCAGTTCTGTTCTTGTGGACCCCATGCAGACCAGGGCCAGCTGCCCTCTCGTAGTACAGGTGAGGTATTGTCCCTCTCGTGGTCCTTCTAGGCATCCGCCACAACACATACACTTGTATTCAGCTATATTGTAATAGTTCATAATGTTCTGGGTTTATAAGTGTGTGATTATTTGAGTAAATCCAATTCAATATTGGTTCCCTTGAAGTATTGGGGTTTAAAGTACTACTATTTGATAAAAATGTTGAAGCATAACTTGATTAACAGTTTAAAGTATTACTTGATAAAAATGCTGAATCTATCCTAACTTAATTAACAATGAAGGTGCTCTTTTTCCTTAAATCACGCAGTCACAATAGGGAATGTTGCTGAATTATCACGAATACACCTTCGTATCCTAGCTGCAGTCATTATTATGTATAACCTAACGTACAAAATCAATGCATTTTTAATATACATATTTCATGCATTTGATATTGTGGGCAGCACGGTGGTGCAGTGGCTTGCCCTACTGCTCAAATCGACTCCTGCCGTCCTAAACTTCGGTCTGTCCCGTTGTACAGAGTGCCTGCCATCCGCATCCCGACGACGAGCAAATTCGGTAAAAGAACGAGGCTCAATTGACCTGCTATGAAATTATCTTGTAAAATCGCTATTTCAAATCCACTCATTCAGTGGATTCCCAACCTGCACATCTTGCTTAGAAAAACTTACATTAAGGAATAAAGAACACAAGACATGGATAATGAGTGGAGTGACTACGTGATGAGACGTGTTTTGTGTTGGATGCGGCTTAACAGTTTAAAAACCCATAATAGTTAAAGTGACCTGAATAGCGATTCGCACCCCGCTTAGTATGAACGTTTAATGACAGAATTCTCATTCATGCATATATTTCACAGTTACGACTAGAAAACTTTCCCTCTTTGCAGAATTAAGGCATGATAAAATGCTGCTTGTGAAGACATCACGGTTGCAGAGGACTACCAAACTCATTTTCATCAAACCAGACGTAGGAACTCTTCGCCAATCTTTCTTATCTCCATTTTGCAGAATCGATGTCAAACAAAATGATTGACAAAGGTTATCTCTTGGTGATTGGTTGTATATAAATGATTGGCAGTTTTTGTAACCGGTTAACAGTATGGAGTCCACGTTGACGTTTACGGAAGCATACATTGTCACACCCTTTGCCTTTTCCGGAACCTGGAGGGAGGGTTTCGAAAAATAGAAAAAAAGGGGTGGATGAGCAAAGTTATTTTTTTTTTCCTATTGACTCCGCCCTTCCCTGGCTTTGCCACGTTGATGGAGACGTGGAAGCCGCTGGACTGCCGTCGCTAAGGGATCTACCGGCAGCTACAACAGCAAGTTTAGCGGGCGTTCGGCGCGAGTACAGTAGCGGGTGATTATCCTGTCTCATAACTTAAGAATTCCACCGGTGTGGCTCCGTATCCTAACGCAGGTACGACATATTTACAGCAGCTTGTGTTTTCCTTGTGTGCGTACGCGCGTGGGTTTTCTACTGTGGTGCTTCACTGCTGCTCAATGGCTGCCAAATCATCAGGCCTAGTTGTTATCTGTATGCAAGATAAACTCGAGCCGCTTAAACATATAAATAGTTTATGATATTTGTAGATAAATAACAGACTCGGGTTCATACTTTAACAGTTTTATGTATTGTTAACCGGAAGACCTGTAATGGTTAACGTTTTTCTCTGCCGTAAATGTCGTTATTGTTGGTGTATGTTGCGGAACTTTGCTTGAAGTGGAAATGAGCTCCTCGAATAAACCAGTTAAAGTGGATTTTAAGTCCTCACTTAATGTTGTCAGGCCTCCACAGTGCGTGAATTTTAAAAACAGCATTTCACCATGCAGGTTGCAATCAGATATTTTAGATCGAAAATATTTTCTATACATAAATAACACGATGGTGTGTTAACCTCTCAGTGGAAGTGAAGAGAGCATTCCTCTTTAATTCCTGCGTATGTATAACATGTTTCGCGTTGATCCCTCTTTGAATACATTCGTGTTCACTGTTGGCGGCTGTAGTTTTTTGGGGCTGATGTACAGTTAGGAAGCCGGATCATTGTTGGGTGGGTCGTGACTCGCGTTTCTCAATGGTCGGCAATTCATTGTTTTGTCATTTTGTCTAATCATAAGTTGGTTTTGATTTTATAATACATATAATGAATACCATCACAAGACATTTTAGAAATACAGAGCAGTTTCTAGCATGTCCAGGGTCTTCAGTAAGTGACTTGTTGAACATGAGCTTTAGAATCATATGCTGCCAGTCATTTTAAAGCCAGTAGATAGATAGATACTTTATTAATCCCAAAGGGAAATTATGTATATGGCATGTAAACCACAACATTGTATATTCATGTTTTAATACCTTCAGCTGCGTTTGGACTATTAGCAAGTCACTTCATTCTAGCGCAGCTGCAGAATTGATCTTTTAATAATAATTCTTTGCATTTATATAGCACTTTTCTCACTACTCAAAGTGCTCAGCAATTGCAGGTTAAGGGCCTTGCTTAAGAGCCCAACAGAGCAGAGTCCCTTTTTTGGTATTTACGGGATTCGAACGGGCAACCTTCAGATTGCCAGTGTAGATCCCTAGCCTCAGAGCCACCACTCCGCCCTGTAACTATGATGATACTTGAAGAACATCTTGTCTGTTACGGGGGATCTGATGCAATGTATAAGTTATGCACTTAAGTAAAGATCATTTTGGCCAAAACTCTCTGCCACTCTTTTTGCACATGTGCCTTTAAATAAAAACAGCAACGGATTTGTTAGTGCAGATACCAAATGACACTAAAGCAGAGGAAAATGCATTTGCAATATATTTCTGCTTTTCAAGTTGAAGTACTAAAAACCCCACAGTAGGCACAAAGTACCTTTGCCATTAAGAAAATTGAAAGGAGCATTTACTTTAACACCAGAATCCCTGAAGCCTACGAAAAAACTTGTAATGCCGGGCCATCTTAAATTCCCTCGCACCTCCTCATCCGCGTCTTTTTTTTTTTCTTTCTGCAAATGTGTCCATCAGCACCAGCAGCAGGCAGCCTGCTATCCCGCCCCCAACACGCAAGTCGTACACAAAGTTCTCCCCGCTCAAGTCTGTTTATCTGGGTGTGAGGTACCATGAATTATATAAGTTGAATAATATATCTTTATTTGGAACACATACATTTCATTTGTGTTCCATGTCTGCAACTATCTGTGTAAGTGTACGATGACAGGAAATGTGAGGCAAGAAATGCTGAACACATAACTAGAACAGAAACTTTTTTTCATGTTCTACTTATTGGCAAAATGCTGATGTGAAGTGTATAATGTGTGAAGACTGAAGTCCAAATATTAAACACTTTCACAGTAGACACAGATAATAAGTGTGCTTTTTTTCTAGAGTTTAACCAAAGTAAAAGAAATTGGAATAGGGTATGACACCCATATACACTCACCTAAAGGATTATTAGGAACGCCATACTAATACGGTGTTTGACCCCCTTTCGCCTTCAGAACTGCCTTAATTCTACGTGGCATTGATTCAACAAGGTGCTGAAAGCATTCTTTAGAAATGTTGGCCCATATTGATAGGATAGCATCTTGCAGTTGATGGAGATTTGTGGGATGCACATCCAGGGCACGAAGCTCCCATTCCACCACATCCCAAAGATGCTCTATTGGGTTGAGAGCTGGTGACTGTGGGGGCCATTTTAGTACAGTGAACTCATTGTCAGGTTCAAGAAACCAATTTGAAATGATTCGAGCTTTGTGACATGGTGCCTTATCCTGCTGGAAGTAGCCATCAGAGGATGGGTACATGGTGGTCATGAAGGGATGGACATGGTCAGAAACAATGCTCAGGTAGCCCGTGGCATTTAAACGATGCCCAATTGGCACTAAGGGGCCTAAAGTGTGCCAAGAAAACATCCCCCTCACCATTACACCACCACCACCAGCCTTCACAGTGGTAACAAGGCATGATGGATCCATGTTCTCATTCTGTTTACGCCAAATTCCGACTCTAACATTTGAATGTCTCAACAGAAATCGAGACTCATCAGACCAGGCAACATTTTTCCAGTCTTCAACTGTCCAATTTTGGTGAGCTCGTGCAAATTGTAGCCTCTTTTTCCTATTTGTAGTGGAGATGAGTGGTACCCGGTGGGGTCTTCTGCTGTTGTAGCCCATCCGCCTCAAGGTTGTTCGTGTTGTGGCTTCACAAATGCTTTGCTGCATACCTCGGTTGTAACGAGTGGTTATTTCAGTCAAAGTTGCTCTTCTATCAGCTTGAATCAGTCGGCCCATTCTCCTCTGACCTCTAGCATCAACAAGGCATTTTTGCCCACAGGACTGCCGCATACTGGATGTTTTTCCCTTTTCACACCATTCTTTGTAAACTCTAGAAATGGTTGTGCGTGAAAATCCCAGTAACTGAGCAGATTGTGAAATACTCAGACCGGCCCGTCTGGCACCAACAACCATGCCACGCTCAAAATTGCTTAAATCACCTTTCCCATTCTGACATTCAGTTTGGAGTTCAGGAGATTGTCTTGACCAGGACCACACCCCTAAATGCATTGAAGCAACTGCCATGTGATTGGTTGATTAGATAATTGCATTAATGAGAAATTGAACAGGTGTTCCTAATAATCCTTTAGGTGAGTGTATATATATGTCTGCTTGGCTGGTGCAGAGGTAAGACGTACTGTCTCCAAGTCGAGAGGTGGCAGGTTTGTTCCTGGGTCCTTCATGCATTAACTGTGTTGAGTAGAGAGCAGCTATTATTATTATAACTGTTATGGAATAGAAACATACATTTAATTTATTTGAGTCTATAACTGCTGGTGTAAATTTATGGTACTTGTGAAAGCTAGCGTTTTGTTTTATTATTCACTTTTATTCTCTCAGTCATGTTCACGCTCCCCCCGATCTGACACTGTTAGTTTTCAAATAAAGATGTGCTGTAACAGAGGTGAACTCAGATGAGGACTAGGGTTCTACATCGGAGAAAGAACAGAAGCCCTCCCAGCAAGAAACATCCACTCACACATAAGAACAACACAGTTGCACCAGGCGTAAAGGCGAAAGATGGCACCATTTCGACTTTCGTGGCTTCATTCCATTGCGAATTTTATATGTAAGCATATCTAAATATATATCACGGATTTTTCGCTGGTTCACAGATTTCTGCTGACGATGGGTCTTTTAATTTGTGGTACATGCTTCCTCAGTTGGTTTACCCAGTTGATTTCATACAAGGATAAGGGACGCTATTGGCAGATGGCTGAGAAGCTACCCAATCAGAGCACGTATTATGCATTAAATAAAACTCCTCAATGATATACCATATGCTTCCTGCGCGGTGCTTCGCATACTTAAAAGCCCGAACAGCACCTATTGATTTTTGATTGTTTGCTCTTCTCTCTCTCTCTGACATTCTCTGCTCCTGACAGAGGGGGTGTGAGCAGAGGGGCTGTTCGGACACTGGCCTAGAGGATACAGACGCTCCTCTAAAAAAAGCTGAAAGACTACTTTCACATTACTCCCTTGCTTGCGGCTGCTTTGTCGGGCGGTGCTTTGCATGCTTGAAAGCCTGAACAGCACCTATTGACTTTTGATTGTTTGCTTTTCTCTCTCTGTCTCTCTGACATTCTCTGCTCCTGACGCGCACTCCTTTGAAGAGGAAGATATGTTTGCATTCTTTTGTGAGATGGAACTGTCATCTCTGTCTTGTCATGGAGCACAGTTTAAACTTTTGAAAAAGAGACAAATGTTTGTTTGCAGTGTTTTAAAGTCCCTGTCTCTACAACCTCCTGTGTTTCTATGCAAATATGTGACCCAAGCGTAACAATATAAACGTATGTTTTTTACTTTGTGGATTTTCACCTTTCGCGGGGATTTCTGGAACGCAACCCCTGCGATCGAGGAGAGATTACTGTACATAGAAATCACCTGAAAAATTCCGAACCATTGAGAAGTTTGTGAACTGACGACATGAAGAATCGTCTTCGCGCCGAACTGGAATCGTCCCTGCATATATCAAAGTCATCAAGGCGATCTGGATCTGCATAATTAGATCTTGACCACCCTGTATAATAATAATAATAGCTGCTCACTACTCAAAACAGTTAATGCATGAAGGACCCGAGATTGAAACTTCAACCTCACGACTTGGAGACAGCACGTCTTACCTCTGCACCAGCCAGGCAGATGTGTATGTGTGTCGTACCCTATCCTAATTCCTTTTACTTTGGTTAAATTCTAGCAAAAAAGCACACTTGCTTTATAGTATCTGTCTCTTTTGTTAATTTGTTTATTTGAAATTTGGTCTTCAGTCTTCACACATTATACACTTCATGTTAGCATTTTGACAATTATATGGGCTGGAAACGGTGGCGCTGACCAGAAAGCAGGAGACAAAGCTGGAGGTGGCAGAGTTAAAGATGCTAAGATTTGCACTGGGTGTGACGAGGATGGATAGGATTAGAAATGAGTGCATTAGAGGGTCAGCTCAAGTTGGACTGGTTGGAGACAAAATCAGAGAGGCGAGATTGCATTGGTTTGGACTTGTGTAGAGGAGAGATGCTGGGTATATTGGGAGAAGGATGTTAAGGATAGAGCTGCCAGGGAAGAGGAAAAGAGGAAGCCCTAAGAGAAAGTTTATGGATGTGGTGAGAGAGGACATGCAGGTAATGGATATGACAGAGCAAGATGTAGAGGACAAAGATATGGAAGATGATCCGCTGTGGCAACCCCTAATGGGAGCAGCTGAAAGAAGAAGAATATTAGTAGAACATGAAAAAAGTTTGTTTTAGCTATGTGTTCAACATTTCTTGCCTTGCATTTCCTGTCATCCTACATTTACACAGATCATTGTAGACATGGAACACACATGAAATGATATTATTTACGCTATAAATTTCAGGGTACCTCATACCTAGATAAACAGATTTGAGCTGGGAGAGCTTTTTGTACAACTAAAGCTGCGTCGTTGTGGAAGGTATAGCAGTCTGCCGGTGCTGATCGTGACAGTTGCAAAACAAAAGACGCCGATGGAGAGGTAATTCCGGGCCACCTTAAGTTCCTTCACAGAAGTTTTTTTGTATTCTTCATGGATTTTTTTGTTAAAGGAAGTATAAAGTGTTCTTTAGCAATCAAATTCATTTTAATTACACATGGAAAATAATTAGAAGTTGCTACACTCCCAAGAGTTGCAATCAGAGTTGAATTTGGAGCACAGATGAAAACCTCTTAAGTCGGAATTTCCTATGAAAATCATCGGTACAGTTTAGGCTCAAACCTGAATTCAAGACTTTGTTTCAGCCTGTAAATAGAAATCTGCTTTGATCCTAGTTTTTAAGTAGATGACTAGTGTATAATCTTAAGGAATGCAACTAAAGTAAATCATTGTTAATTTGTTTTTATGATCCGCCGTTCTGTCACTGATGAACTCTTACACTTTTTTGTCTGACTTTTTATTTAGCATAATATAAAAAGATGATTATAATTATCCTTTTGTTTAGCAGTCACCTTTATGGAAGGCTCCTGCTGCAGTTTTCTTATTTTTTGCAGCTCTTCATCCAAAGTCATTTGGAAATTTTGGGCAACATAGTGCCACAGTAGTTTGTATTTTTTCTTCATAACATCATAGTCCTGGTTCACAACTTAGCCTGGACTCATTATTTTTTGGAGATCACACCTTTTTTGTATGTTTGTCTCAGGACTTCTGGGTTTCCTTCCATATGTCAAGGCATATCTTGTGTGTAATTTTAATTAGTGGTGTGTAAAGGGCTCCATATGAGTGAGTGTGCTTACCTAAACATAAGTATGTCCAGCAATGGAGTGACGCTCTACCAAGGCTGAGTTCCCCACCTTGCATTCTATACTGCTAAAACATTTTCCAGATTTGTGTCTAAAATGGCTTAGGCAGGCTTGAAGATGAAGGAATTTTTTTTTCTTTTTTGAAAATGCAAATAGATAAGAAATCTAACTTAAAGATTCCAGAGGAAAACAATATCTTATATTTTTTTCTTCCCTGTTGATGATGATCTCAGATTTGATGTAAACACAACTCCAAGATCTCCACAAACGGAACCTTTTAAACCCAAATTGATTTGCTCTGTTGGGGACAATATTATGCAAAAATAGTCACTCCTTAAATAATACCTTTTTTATTTGTAATTTTAGTTGAATTAAAAAAAAAATTAATACAGTAATTTTATTTTATAGTAAGCTACTTGAACTGAATTAGTGGTTTATTAATTATGTGGATAAATATATTTTCTAACTTTAAAGATGGTTATTACCTCACTTATGAAAAGCAATATTTAAATTTATTAGGACTTACTTGAAATTTAAAGATCTGGCATTTGTTCCTCCCATGATGGATACAAATTGCAGAAAGAACTAGTCTTTGGATTTGTGATCCATGTCTATTTTAACATATGGTGCAACATTTTGTTTTAGTATGAAACTTAAAGAAATTAACAGAACGGCCATACAGGCCTGGAGCCCTGCCCAGCAGTATCCCGTCTTCTTGGCAGCTGGTAAGTACTTTTGTTGTGTGTGTGTTACCATTTGCATCATTTTGGAGAGATAAGGGATAGTAGAGCTAATTTAAGACGATGTGTATAAACATATTTGGTCTATAAATGTTTAGTGATATTAATATCATTGTTGCTGTAGGTACTTCAGCTCAGCAGCTGGATGCAACTTTTAGTACAAATGCTTCCCTGGAAATTTTTGAGCTTGATCTTGCTGACACAACATTGGATATGAAATCTTCTGGTGCTTTTACGTCTGAGCATAGGTAAATAACAGGCATTTCAATCTTTGTTGAAATACAAACAATATGATAACCGATTGTCGTAACTATAATAGCTATTTTACAGTTTTAAGAAGACATTTGTTTACTGTTTAATTGTGAGTTCTGCACTGACCTAGTGTTGGTGAGTTCGGCTTGTGTGCGCCAGTGTACACTGGGATGGATTGAAACCACATTTTAATGCTGGTTTGTACGGTCACTCCCAGTGCTGATGGGATAGGCGCCATCTTGCTACAACCATAAATTGGGTAAGCTGGCTTATAAATGGATGGATAGTTGTTTTTGTGTCTTTCTTTAAGGAAAATCCTCTTGTACTCCACATTATCTTTGAACAAAACTGTGCAAAGGCTATAAAAAGCTGGGTATTGCCTGATATTATAAAGTGTTCCGTAAATTCTTTTAATAGTTGTTTTTTATTATGCATAAGTAGTTTTTCAGGACATAAATGGTTTTATTATTTAATAAAGAGTATTTTTATAATGCTGCATTGAAGGCAGTTGTGTTAGAAACCTATTAATCTGTTCTTTTCATATCACTATTTTTGTAAAAACAAGTAATGTGTGTGCAATATTTTTGTCAGTCATTAGTTGTTGTTTTGCTAATTTGTATAACTGTTTTTTGATAACATGAAAGGATTTGGAGCTTTACTGTATTCATTCGTGTTTAATCTCTCAGTTTAATAAGAAATGTGATCTTTAACACCAGGTATCACAAACTTGTTTGGGGACCACAAGGGATAAACTCTGAAGGAATGCCTTCTGGGATACTAATTGCAGGTGGTGAAAATGGAAATCTTGTTCTTTATGACCCAGCAAAAATTATAGCTGGTGATAGTGATGTGACCATTGCTCAGAATAACAAACACACTGGTCCTGTTAGAGCTTTGGACATCAATCCATTCCAAGTAAGTGATCAGATTATTTAAGACGTCTACCTTTAATGCACTGATTATGTTTTTATACAGAGCTGTAGCAAATTCGTAATGTTTATTAAAAAAAAAAAGCTCTTTTACTTTTGAAAATCTGTTTCAGACTATTTTATCTATTGTACGTCTACATGCTTAACAGATTGAATAATTGTTATTAATATGGTTTGCTGCAGACCTCTCCAAACAAAATGGTTTTGTCTTTGTTTGCATGTGAAATAAAGATTTTCAGATGGCTGCATACCAAGTAGGAGTTTTAGAATTAAAACCACTATATCTATCTCTATATGTATGTGTGCATTATATGGTATTTCTCTTTTGCACTTTGTGTAATTCTTCTGTAGCACTGGGGTTATAAGCAAAATACACGTAATAAGAATAAATCAAGTTTAATTGATTTTTTAAAAAAGATTTTATTAGAACAGCTATTTCAAATTTGATCAGTCTGCTTTGAATTAAGCTTCTTAATTGAGAATTTGTGGTTTGCCAAGTTACTACAAAAAAAACAAAAAAAAAAAACGTACTTCTATCTGTCAAAAAATAACTTGAAGATCGGGTGATTTGGACAGTTTTAATGGTGCCAATACAGTAGAAAGAAATGTGTTCTCCGTGACTAATTTATAGTCCCCCTTAGGAGCACATGCAAAGACAAAATAAATAATAAAGCATTTCTTCTAAAATAAATGCTTTGAGTACACTATATGTGGCAGAAGTGTATGGGCATATAATATAAGGGTTTGCCATTTCAAAGATAAACTGCAAGATATCAGTCTGCTCTTTTTTAGCATCACTCAGTTCATTGATTTTTATAAATTTTAAATAGTCTGTTTCAAATCTGAAATTAACTCTTAAATAGCAAGACTGGGGAACCCTTTTGTTAATGCCATACATGAAATGCTTTACTTTTCATTGTGGACATTTGGAAAGTTTGAAATTAAAAGTAAAAGGCAGTTTAGGAATAGTTGATATGTACATATACTGTACATTCATATGTATTTATCTTGGCTGTCACTCCTGTGGCATTTCTTTGTGTACAATTTGACTTGAAATGTGGTACATCATGTGAAACTCTAGCCAAAGACTGCCAGGAGCGCAGTTTTTTTCCAGTGTCTCTGCTTCAGTCTATTAGTAACAAGAGTGGATAGAATACTACATAGGGATAGGTTTTAAGGTTGTCCAAGTAATAGTAATTTCACTGAAGCAAAATACTTGTAGCCTTGTTTTTTTTTAAAAACACTCAAATGAGTTTTTTTTGTAGTCTCAGTGCTGTGCACATGATATTGTCAGTTGTCTTGTAGCTTACTTTTGTTGTTGGATTTTAGCTTTGAATTATGTTTAGTTTTTATTATAATTGCCTACATGTGTGATAATGTTTTTTGTTTGCTGTTTTTAGCCAAACCTTGTTGTATCTGGCGCCAATGAGTCTGAAATCTATATTTGGGACCTAAACAATTTTGGTACTCCAATGACACCTGGAGCAAAATCTCAGGTAATAGAAAAATTAATCTCAGAAGTTTACATAAAGAAAAACACAGCACCCAGTTTTGGTACTGGAGAATGTTGTGCCTATCATGGTTTGCAGTATTATTGGATCAGCTAAAATCTATTTGCACACTGAAGTTTCTTTCAGAAATGATAGAGGTAAAATATGTAATTCACATTGGGGAAGTATAAGAAATTTGGGGGTGGGGGGAGGAATGTAGGAATAGTAGCAGATAGAAAATAAGACAAGGGCATTCTCTTAGAAAGTGTTACTGTGTAGTTACAAGGACTAAAATCTCCTTATTGACAGAAAACACAATTAAGCAAATATTAACAATCAAAAAGGTATTGTATGGGCAAGTAACCATTAAGCATCAAAAGAAGTATCAAGAACATAGCTCTTTCTCCTGAAAAATATTTGTTTTCTAAAATGTTTGTTTGTTTTAGCCTTTTGAAGATATCAGCAGTGTGGCTTGGAACAAACAAGTTCAGCACATCATGGCTTCAGCTAGCCCCAGTGGACGTGCATCAGTGTGGGATCTTCGAAAAAATGAACTGATTATTAAAGTCAGCGACCACAGTAATAGAGTAAGGGTTATATTACAGACTACAAAATAAAATATTAGGTAGGAGGAACTGGCACAGTTGATTTTGCAGTCATTTACATTGTTTTATGTTAAGTCAGTTCTCATTTACAACTGACCCACATACATATTACAAATACAAATAAATAATGTTGACAAATCCTATCACTTTTAATGATGGGCGGCCTACAATAATTGTTACAGTTAACCATGGTTTGTTTGTTGTTTTTTTTTCTATTCTGGGTTGCATTTTGAGCATCATGAAAAAATTAATTGAATACTTATCACTTACCTAGTCAGTATTAAACAAATAGGTAATATCGAAAATCCATATATTAATTTAAGATAATTTTTAATCACCATTTATGGTCATTTTAATGATCTTCTCATGTTTATAGATGCATTGTTCAGGACTTGCTTGGAACCCTGAAGTTGCTACCCAGTTAATTTTAGCTTCAGAGGATGACCGAATGCCAGTGATTCAAATGTGGGATTTGAGGTTTGCTACATCCCCGCTGAAGGTTCTAGAAAGTCATACAAGGTATACAAGATGCTTTTAGCATTTTTATTTTTTAAGAAGTATCCATTTTTGAGTCATGGGGATGCTGGATCCTGTCTCAATAGAAGAAAGTGGAAAATACCTAAATTATTTTCTATGTCAGTGCAATATTTAGGAAATACGCATTATATTAATTACTCTACAGTAATGGTTGTCTGTGGGAGTCGGCTCATTTTGCGGATGTCTGTATGTGGTTTTCCTCCCATATCATCCCTAAAGACTTTCTAGTTATGATTCAAAATTGCCCCCACTAAATGAACCCTGCCATGAACTTGTTCATGTGTCTTTTTTTTCCCCCATAATACCTTGTGTGGCTGGTATAGACTGTAGCTTTCTGCATCCCTAGGTTGGGTTAAATGGGTCGAAGTGTGATGATAAAATGTCGTAGTACACATCAGTTGTGTGTGTGTGTGTGTTTTTTTTTTTTTTGCTTAAGAAAGTACAGTTTATATGGTGAATTTAAAAGTATTAGATTAGCTGGTTATGTCAAATATATAGGAGTTACATTAGTGGAAGTTGTATAGCAGCTTTTTTCATCTATTAATATTTTGATTTACATGCTGTCACTATAAACATACTTTTTTTAAAATGTAAATATAGATATTTCCTATAATAAGCTATGATTGATATTGTGTTCAGCTAAACTCTGGTATTCTTTTACAATATAATGCATTCTAACGGCCAACTCTAATCTTGAATGTATGTTGATGTACTGTAATGTGTAATTGTGCTCTTTGACAGACTTATGTCTAGTTTTCAGCTGGTGTAGGATCCAAGCTTGCTTGTGAGGCTACTGTTTACAGGTTAGATAGATGAATGTATAGGTTTTGCTCTTTTCCTTGACTACTAATATTATGAATAAATATTAAATTGTGAATATGTAATTATGATAAATGAAGTTGTGCAATAAGTATAACATTCTCATTCTTAGCATTTACACAATATAGTGTCAGTCCAGTTGTTTTTACTGAGGCACCATGTACACAAAGTTAAGTATATATTAAAGCATTTAGTTTTTTCAAACCAGCATTTTTTGTTATTGATAAAAATGAAAATACAATGCATTCCATAATGTATTGGACAAAGACACAGTGTTCTTTGATTTGCACCTCATTTCCACAGTTTAAAATGACAGATCAAGCAATTCCGATGTGATTAAAGTACACATTGCAGACTTACATTTAAGGGTATTTATGTACATTTCAGTTACAGCAATTAGAAATGACAACATTTTCTATACATCTCTCCCTACCACCTTTAAAGGTACAAATAATATTTTGGGACATAGGACATTTACTGCTTTGTTGCATTTCCCATGCATGCAATGACTGTCTTCCTTGGCAAATTTTGTGAGATTCTAACATACTACTTTATAATGGAGATTCTTTCAGATTACATTTCTGTCCAGATGCACAGGATAATTTATGTGTGTGTTATCACCAATTATTTGTTTAGGCTTTCTTCTAGTATTGAATTTAGTGGTTTATTATAGTTCTGTTTTAATACATTTTTATATCCTGTATTTCTTTTTTAATGTTTTATGTGGATATTATTTGTATCCAATGTTATATATACTGTGCTGTTCTTTCTGAGATTTTGTGATGTTCCTTGTGCGTGGGAAACGCACTATATATATGCAATTTATTATTATTATTATAATGCTATATTACAAATCCTTGTAATTTACAGAGGAGTACTTGCAATTGCTTGGAGCCTTGCAGACCCAGAATTGCTGTTGAGTTGTGGGAAAGACAATCGAATTTTATGTTGGAATCCAAACACCGGAGAGGCAAGCAATTTTACAGATATTTCTTTCACATCCTAGGAAGTGTTTCTGGGACCATTATTTTTTGCATTGAATATTATTTGCTGCTCAAGTGTTGTGTTTTTTTCTCTTCATCATAATTTTTGTCATTAGAATGGAAGAAAATTGTTGTTTGTTTGAAATTTGCCATTTCTTAATGGTAAGGAGTTGCATTGTGTCTTTGTGGACCTAGAGAAAGCATATGACAAGGTGCCTATAGAGGAGTTGTGATATTACACGAGGAAGTCGGAAGCAGCAGAGAAATATGTAAGAGTGGTACAGAATATGTATGAGGGAAGTGTGACAATAGTGAGGTCTTTGGTAGGAGTGATGGATGTTTTTAAGGTTGAGGTGGGATTACATCGGGGATTGGCTCTGAGGCTGTTCCCCATGGACTATGATGTTTGCGGATGACATTGTGATCTGAAATGAGAGTAGAGAGCAGGTTGAGGAGACCCAGAAGAGGTGGAAATATGCTCTAGAGAGGAGAGGAATGAAGTTCAGTAGCACCAACATTGAATACATGGAGGTCAGAGGAATGGTGAGGATGCTGGGAGTAGAGGTGGCAAAGGTGGATGAGTTTAAAAACTTGGGATCAACAGTACAGAGTATTTGTGGATTAGAAGTTAAGAAGAGTGCAGGCAAGGTGAAGTGGGCAGATGAGAGTATCAGGAGTGATTTGTAACAGACTGTTACCAGCAAGAATGAAAGGGAAGGTGTACAAGATGGTAGTGAGACCAGCTGTGTTATGTTGGTTGGAGACAGTGGCACAGACCAAAACACAGGAGAGAGAGCAGGAGGTGGCAGAGTTAAAGATGTTAAGATTTGCATTGGGTGTGACAAGGATGTACAGGATTAGGAGCGCGTACAATAGAAAGTCAGCTCAGGTTAATAATAAAATAATAATACATTTTATTTATATAGTGCCTTTACCATGCTCAAGGTTGGATGGTTTGGAGACAAAACCAGAGAGGGGAGATTGCATTGGTTTGGACATGTGTAGAAGAGAGATGCTGGGTATATTGTGAGAAAAGTACTAGGGTTGGAGCAGCCAGGCAAGTGGAAAAGAGGATGGCCTAAGAGAAGGTTTACTGATGTGGTAAGAGAGGACATGCACATGTTGGGTGTGACAGAGCACGATGCAGAGGACAGGAAGATATGGAAACCGATGATCTGCTGGTACGACCCCTAACGGGATCTGCTGAAAGATGATTGATTCTTGTTTATACTTTCATAACCTAGAAGTTCAGTGTTTTGCTATGATGTTGTTGCAGTTTTACTCATTGTCAGTAAATGCTGCTCTATAAGTAAACATATTACATGGTTTATTCTAAATAAATACCTGCAATGTCTAAGCATATTTCTTTTGTATGCTGATTTTAAGGTAAGACTTAAGCATATCTTGTTTACTTCTTGTATGGTATAGTTTTAGTACTAGTTACTAATAAAGTGCCCCCTGGCTTAGTAAGTGTAAAATGTTACTTAAGTATTAAACACTGCATATCTTCAGCCTAGATGATAGACTGACGGAATAACATTACTGGTTAATGGTCTGGTTTGGTGGAATTTTTTTTTTTTTTTTTTTTTTATCCTGATACTTTTTTTTACATAGAAAGAGAAGTTGACTCTGTCTGGACCTGCCACACTAAATTACACCTCTATCTTCTGTATCTCTGACAGCATAAATATGCTAATTTATAAAGACTCGTACTGTATGTTGATTTTTTTTTTTTTTTTTAACACAGTGAAAGGTGTGCTTTATTGCTCATTCTTGTATTTTTATTCAGGTTTTATATGAGTTGCCTACCAGTACTCAGTGGTGCTTTGACATACAGTGGTGTCCGAGAAATCCAGCTGTTCTTTCTGCTGCTGCCTTTGATGGAAGTATCAGTATTTACTCTATCATGGGAGGTACTGTGGATGGCCAAAGGCAGAAACACACAGATCAGGTGGATACCTACATTCCTTTCACTTACTTAATTCTTCCTGTTTTAAAGAATGTTTACATGTAAATCCTAATTTTTAAAAATCTTGGTAATTTATAACATCAAATGAATATTCTGTATGCATTGTGCTTAACGAAGTGCAGGAATGCTGAAATATGTAATATTTCACTGTGTTTAGATTGCTTATAAATATTACTCGACCGGTACATGGTGGTGTTGATAAATGTGTAGCTTTTTTACTTTATAGCATTTATAAGTTGTTGCCAGTCTTATTTATAGTAAAGAATGGTAAAAGCCTGTTAGCTTTTTTCCCCTCAAAGACATCACTATTAGAGCTCATGGCATAATGCATAAGTAAAGTATTTACTTATTCTTGTCTAGCCTTAATGATTGAATTTATTTGATCAGATATGTTTAATATGCTGCCTGAAATTTTTGCATTAGTCACTTATGGTAAGATTTTACAGTATATGAGAGCATTCCCAAGACATGTGCTGCTGTTCCTGCATATTAAATGTTTGCTTTATTTTTGACTGTACCTTGCTTGGCCTCTTCAACTCTGTGATACCAATTTTACTTTTGGTTATAAATAACTTTTCCTATAGTTGTGTTAAAAATGTTTTTGCTTTCGATAAATTTTAGTGTTTTGAAAGCTGTATTGTCAAGCTTTATTTTCATGAGTGTGTTTCATTTTTCTGTTCTTGTCTAAGGAAGATTAAATGAGATTTTCTTTTCTCATTTAATTTTTGAGTGTATCACAATTTCATTTTTTGTTCTTGGATTTTTAGTTAATGAGTTGCTAGGTTACATATTAGTGTTTCAAAGAACCATCTTGATGATTCAGAAGGCTCTGTAAATTTGAGCGCAGCAAGAGAGCACTTTTGTCTGAGGTTTCAGATTCTTCAGCAAGAGCCTTGAGGGGTGAAGACCTTTATAGAAAAACACGTTTTGATGTTTGTGGTGACACACCTTTATAGTTAAGTACGTTTTCACCTTCACAGTGCTCTTTTTTGAATGGTAAAGGCTCACCTTCTAGTTGGATTGAATTTCTGAGTTTATTATTATTATTTTTTTTTTTTTTGTAGTAAAGTCCTTCCTTCTGGTCACAATGGTTTTTTGAGTGGTAAAAGCTCATCTTTCAGTCAAAGAAAATTTAATTTTTGACTTTTGTGACTGCTTATAATATGATTTCTTTCAATTGTTTTTATGGTGAACGCTTCTCTCATAATTGTGGTGAATTTTTGAGTTTTTTTTTTCTTGTGGCAATTTATCTTCAGTTCCCTGTATATATTGAATCAATTAACAAGTGCTTTTAGAGTGTCATTTTTTTGTATTCTGGTTTGGACTCTTGGTGTTTCTTTTTGACTGATGTTTTTCTGGGTGCATTATCTCTGCATTTATAATTTTGGTAAATGTCCTGCATAGTTTTCAAGAAATAAGTATTTTGTGTTATTTCTGGAGGACACATTGATTAACTGCTTTTAATATCATAGCAGCGCTTTGCAACACATGTTGCCAATAGTCTTTTCAGACCGTTTCACATTTTTCTACCTGGCAGCACAATTTGTTTGCTCATTTTCAACCTAGCTTATTTTAATTTTTATAAACATCTGAATATATTTAACTGTGGTATATTTTATATAAAGGTGTTAATAACAGGTTATAATGTATCCTGACACCACTGCTTTTTATGTATTTTATAAAGTTAACCTCATCCTTTGGCAATCTGGATCCATTTGGTACTGGGCAGACTCTTCCTCCATTGCAGATCCCTCAGCACACTGTTCAGCAAAATCCTGTCCTACCTCTGAAAAAACCACCAAAGTGGATTCGAAGACCAGTTGGAGCCTCCTTTGCTGTGTGTATATATATATATATTTTTTTAACATTTGATCTTAAGCATTCTAACTATTTTGACATATAAAACATTCATTCTGACATAAAACCATTACCAAAATTACTTTATGGTAGCCCTTAGAACTACTAAATGTATGCAAGCAAGTTAGCCTGTTAACCAATTAGCAAGTTGTTTTTCTGCCTTTTGGAAATAACAACAACATCATTTATTTATATGGCATGCTTTCATACAAATTGCTTTACAGGTGAAGAAAGAAAAGTTTATAAAAAATATAAAAATAAGATTTAGGCAATACTAATTAACAAAGAATAAAGTAAGGTCCGATGGCCAGGAGGACAGAAAAAAAAAAAAACACACCAGATGGCTGGAGGAAAAAAAAATCTGCAGGGGTTCTGAGCCCATGAGACCACCCAGCCTCTACTGGGCATTCTACCTAACATAAATGATCTAAATCAGTCCTCATAGTTTTCAGGCTTCACATGGAAAAATTAGATGATGGTGGTCATGTGGACTTCTGGCCTTCAGTCCCTCAATGTAAGAGTTAAAATAAAATTAAAACTCCAGTAAAGCTTTTTCATAAAGCTTACCATTTCTGCCAAAGGGAAAAAGAAAAGTTAAATGTGAAGTTGACAGTTACATCACTTCAAATGTGATATTTTTCAATTTCTTAATGAAAAATCATTAAGTGATTATTTTTAAATATTATTCAAAATGATTTTAAAAATTTCTTCCATAGTTTGGAGGCAAGCTCGTGACATTTGAAAATATAAAGACACCTTCACAACAGCCATCAGCTCCACGTCTTGTCCATGTGAGTCAGGTTGTCACAGAAACTGAGTTTTTGGACCGTTCAAATCAACTTCAGACTACAGTACAATCTGGAAGCTTTGCTGAATTTTGTCAGTTTAAAATAGATGCATCTCAGACAGAACTGGAGAAAAATGTGTGGTCCTTTTTAAAGGTAATTCAATTTCATTTTAATTTTGTCTTTTTAAGGTAAAATATAGAACTTTAAAAATTGTTTACATTATATCTCTTTCCTAAGATCAACTTTGAGCGGGATCCACGTAGCAGATACTTGGAGCTTTTGGGTTATAAGAAAGAAAAGCTTGCAGAAAAAGTAAGTTGCATTTTGGTATGGTTTATAGTGTTTTCAGACTTAGAAGCACTTAAAACACCTTATTGAAAATATGAAATGTCATTTCTGTTTACAAACAAATTGACTAGATTTTCTGCATTATAATTAACAATAATCCATCCAGATTTTGTTTTCTTTTGTTGGAGCCAAATTATTTTGCATCTGTTCATAATTTTTTGACTGGTCCATGAATTTTGCAACTCTTACTTATGTTTGCACATTTGGCTAGGTTTATTGGTATTTTTCTTTTAATATTGCATGCATCAATTCTGCAAAACAGTACATAGAATTGGTGGATGTAAACTTTTTAAATTTAGCAGGGATTTCCTAGTAACATTTTTATCATTTTATGAGCTTCAGTAGGATTTTAAAAAAATTTTATTTGATCAGTTATATCCACTTGCTTGATTAATGTATTAATCATCACTTTACAATATATTTTTTTAAATACTAATTCTTTGTTAATGTTTAGTCTGTTTTGAAGTCTTGTACATTTTTGTCTAATTATATTTATTCTTTTAGGTTAGTTTAGCCTTTAAATGTATGAAAAGCAAGTTGTTTTTTTTTCTTCCACAGATTGCTACTGCACTACAGAATAACAGTATTTCACCTGGAGGAAGAGAAGAGGTAATATCCTCAGCAAGAGTGATGAATGTGCCACAAAATAATGTGCATTAATATCTACTGGAATTTGTTCTTATTTTAAAATAGAATCCATTTTCATCTTTTAACATGACCTTGCCACTATCTGATTAGTGAGCATGAATCTTTTACTACTGGAGCTGTTTTTCATTCACATGGCAAGGATTGTTTTTTGTGGATATGTTTGTTTCTTTTTGGATGAAACAGGTTGTCATTTACAAATTTAGAACTTCTGAGTACATAGGCTTGAATGTTTCTTTCCTGTCAGCTGACTTTATTTTTGATTGCAGGATTTAATTTATGCCATCTTCCTGAACCTAAATAATAAAGCATAAACTTAGGTTTTTTTTTTTTTTTTTTTTTTTAAGTAATTATTTTAAAATTTATTTTGGAACAAATCCATAAAGGTTAAATGTGAAATTATCTTATTTTTGAAGTCTTAGGTCCCCATTTTATTGAAGGACAAATAAGTGTTATTGCCTTATTGATTGAAATTCTTTTCTTTTATTTGGGTGGAAACTGAAGAGTAACTTTTTTATATATATATAATATGGAGAAGAATGCTCCCTTGTGTACAAATGGTGTGTGTATTATTTATCTTGGTAGACCAGTTGCCACTAGGCTGAAATCTTGAAGTCATTTTTGATGTTTGGGCATTAAGACATAAGTAGACTATTTTTGTTGGCATAAATCTGTTTTATGTATATACACAAAGCACCATACCAAAACTGAATGTAGCCATCTCATTCTGTTGGTTAATGGCTTCCAGCACAGCAGGCATGATGGAGCAAAACTTGGCTGGAATATTCCTGACTTGTTGGTCATTTCTTGTAGAAGTGACAATGAGCAGCTGTAAAAAATGACAAAAGAAACAAAATAGTTCAGTGCAAAAATGTATTTTAGGCCCTCTTAAAAAGGAGTTAAAATAGTCTGTATGTCATATTTATCACTTTTGTGGGTTAATGTATTTGTCAATTCAATGCTAATTATGATGTAGCGGCTCTGCTATGACTACCATGCACATAGCAGTGCATTGACAGCATTAGCAGACTATAGAAATGAGGACTGTCAGCAGAGAACCGTGAGCGGTTTATAAACAGTGGGCTGAAACCAATGAGTGCAGAGATAATAAATGTGTCTGTAGAAGGATGAAACTAAAAGAGAGATGTGGTGAAGGGAAAGCAAAGAATGTGGTAGTGTGGCTGGGTGAACTTCTTGAGAGACAGAGCAAGCGGAAAAAGAGTCTTGGTTTAAGTTTGCCATTTAATAACCCTTGCAACAAGAGTAGCAGAAATCAAACCTCCCCATTGAAGGTGTTCCAGTAGCCATAACAGTGGTTAAGGCTGTATATAGTTTATCTTTTTTTTTTTTTTTTTAAAACTGCATTCTCACATTTTCTTTCTTACTATGCTTGTGGGTCATCATTTAACTGGCCTGGCTGCATTTCTATACTTGTTCAAACATCTGAAAATATCCAAAGTACTACTGGTCCCAGGCATTTCAGATTAAGGATATTCAACCTGTATTATTTGCCTTTATTTTTCAAATTAATTTTCAGCAAAATGATTTTTTTTCCTTTACTTTTCCTGCATTATTATTGGTTCTTAGCTGAAAGACATACAGCAGTTGTTACAGCTCCAGGACAAACAAGTCTTCATCCTGATGTAGTGTTTCTAGTAGAATTACTGCCTCGTGCGTTTAACCCTAATGCAAGTCATTTAAATCAGTTTTCCAGTCTGTTGTGAAATCAAACGTGCAGCTCAAAATACTCATCTTAAGCTAAAAAGGCTGGTTTGCTTACAGTGCCTGTAAAGAAATTTCCTTCAGCTTACATGATCTTTGTATCCATTCCACCTTCTCTGATCCATGGTTACCTGTTCCCATATATTTTTTTAATTAAGTAAATGGAAACTAGTGCAGGAGAGTAGGTACAAGGAACATGAAACTTACTGCATACAAACAAATGAGAGTAGTGTTAATGCAGATAATGTGCAATTTGTATTGGCTGATTTGAGCCAGTTTACTGGTGACCAAACTTTTAAGAAGTTAGTAGAGAAGTGAAATTATAAACACTGGCAACATTTTTCAGCTGTCATTCAATCATATTTTATACACTTCTTCTCCTAATTCCATTCATGCATTTTGGGGTAAATAATTGGCTTTTATTAAAGATTAATTACTGTAGGCTTGGAAAAACACAGTAACCAACAGTTTAGGGTTTCATATGTTTTTGTGGTCAATTTTAAAAAGTGCATCCAACATTTGCTCCTTAATTGTTATGTCTAACATTGTTTATTATTAACATTTTACAACTTTATTCAACTAAATTGAATCTTTGAAAATAATATCGTTAGACTGCATGTTTGCATGTAAACCAGATGATTTTCTAACATTTTATGATTATGACTGCAATCATTATTGAATCTTGGATTTTCTTTACTGTCCTCCTGCCCTTGAATTCCTTTCTGTTCAGCTAATTTGTGAACCTGAACAGGAAGTTGAAACTGCTGAATGTGAAGCAGTGGAAGAACAGATTCTAGAAGAGGTACTTAAGATTCTTTTTTTCTCTCTAAAATTTTATTTTTCTGTTATTTGATTATGTGAATGAAATAGTGCAACCCTTGTCTTTACAAAATACTGTACAGTGAAATAACAATTTTATTTAATCATTTTCAGCATCAGATTCAAGATTGATTTTATTTGACAAATGTAACAATTTATAAGGAATGCTTAATATTGTTATGGGACACATTCAATTTATGTTCTGTTTAAAATGCTTTAAGTGACAGTGTTAAATTCCAATCTGGCTAACTGGTTCTGCATTAGCCCAAAGTTAAAACAGCTCATAACAGGGCTCAGTGTTTGTTAGCAGAGTGATATCTGGTTATTAATTGGCTCATGTTTATTAGAATACCATAATTATTCTTGCTTGCCTACTGCTGAATGAATGCTGTAGTGAAGTATAAATATATTTAAGTTCTCAGAAGAGAGGTTCTCATAGCAAAATTTATAGAGGCATCATTGTACTTTTTATTTGAATTGGTCATATTTCACTTTTCTTGTACCTGCTTTATATCTATGTTCCATTTAGAATGCAGCCTTGGGTTTAAGCTTTCTATTGCATGTTCATTTATAAGTATTTATAGAAATTGAATAAGACAATGAATTAGTATTGCTTTTGTTTTAAGTCAAATCAGTAACATTTCTGTGACAAACACCCTTAGAATGGCAAATTTTGTATTACAGGTGATACTGTTGAATTTATTTTACATTTTGGTTTCCATTTAGGTTGACCAACCAGATGATGGGATAGGAGAAAAAACTGAAAAAATAAAGGAGACATTTAATATTTCTGTCAGTGGAGGCAAGTAGCAGGCTTCTGTCACTGCTTTTCAAAATTATTATTACGGTCTTATTTAAAAGATTTGTTTTCTTTGCACGGTAATACAGGAAATTCAGAAGGGTCAAGTGCATAGTGTATATTCATGCAGTTCTGTTGGAAAAGTAACTGGGGCTATGTTGCTTAAGGGGCTTAACCAGGTTTATACAACATGTCAGAGGTGTGAACAGAAGCAGGTGTATGGTATAAAGTCCAATGGCCTGTGTTAAAGAGCTGGCATTGTGTTAAATTAGCCATTCTCAAAATTCTAATGGCAAAGTAAAGTAGATGATCTTTCAGCTCATTGTTTTATGTCTTACCCTAACACTCTTTTATTTACAGATGTTGATGGCCTTATAACTCAAGCCCTTCTCACTGGTGACTTTGAGGGTGCTGTAGATCTTTGCTTACATGATAATCGCATGGCAGATGCTATCATACTAGCAATTGCCGGAGGACAGGAACTTCTTTTGAAGACTCAGAAAAAATACTTTGCCAAAACACAAAGCAAGATTACGAAGGTATGTACATAATAATGTATCACTAAAATGTTTTAAATTTGGAAATATGAGGGGGAAAGTAATGGCATGCTATACAACATAAAGGAAGAAACCTTTGAAAACTTTTTTTTTTTTTTTTTTTGTGGTGTGAGTGGATACTTTTGAAATCATGCAACCACATGGATGAGTTAGGTATTTTCTGTAATTTATCAGGGTATATAGTGTATGCAATAGATTCAAAAAGTATTCAGACCCTTTCGCATACTGCACACTTTATTGTGTTGTAGATTTAATTTTAAAGAAATACTGCTTCACATTTTTACCTGTCAGTCTACCCTCAGCAATCCATATCAACAAAGCAAAATAGGAATTTATCATTCGTGTGTGTGTGTGTGTATATATGTGCATATGTGTGTGTGTGTGTGTGT
>JANRMT010062835.1:71484387-71551610 GCA_026402145.1 Polypterus bichir lapradei
TATGTATGTATATATATATATATATATATATATATATATATATATGTGTGTATATATAGTAGAGTCTAGCTTATCCTACCTTTGCTTATCCAACATTCCGTATTATCCGACGTCCCACTGCAAAAAAAAAAAGCATCAATCGGCAACAAGAACTGCAAGTTGCGAGTGTGAGCGTAGCTAATTACAGTGGAACCTCGGTTTGTGAGCATAATTTGTTCTGGAAATGTGCTTGCAGTCCAAAGCACTCGTACAGTATATCAATGCGAATTTCTCCAGAAGAAATAATGGAAACTCAGATGATTCGTTCCACAACCCAAAACTATTCATATAAAAATTATTAATACAAAATGTAAAGTAAAAATACATAAAACAAATTAACCTGCACTTTACCTTTGAAAAGAATCATGGCTGGTGTGAGTGTGTTTCTAAACTCTTGTGGGATTCCATCCAATGGGACGACACGCGGAAGAGCGTCCCAAAGCAATCGCAGTCTCCCAGCGCTGTAGCAATTCGACATAAAAGCCAATCCAAAAAGATTGCGGACATGCTATAAGTGCCTGCCATTGATGGGTGATACAAGGAACATTATAAATGCGCAGGGCTCAGTATTACTTTCCCCTCCGACCCTGCCTGACTGCTGTGTCTGTGTGTAGGAGAATGGCAGATCCCGCTACAATAGATAACCGCGCTGTTATATTAGTGAGAGAGTTAAGGCTAATTACATTGAGCAACAAGAAGCTGCTACAGGAGAAAAGCAAACAATCAAGCACCGCGCTGGAAGCATATCTTATATCATTGAGGAGTTTTAGTTAATACGTAATACATGCTCTGATTAGGTAGCTTCTAAGCCATCCGCCAATAGCGTCCCTTGTATGAAATCAACTGGGCAAACAAACTGAGGAAGCATGTACCATAAATTAAAAGACCCATTGTCCGCAGAAATCCGCGAACCAGCGAAAAATCCATGATAAACATTTAGATATGCTTACATTTAAAATCCGCGATGGAGTGAAGCCGCGAAAGTCGAAGCACGATATAGCGAGGGATCACTGTGTGTGTGTGTGTGTGTGTGTGTATATATATATATATATATATATGTTCAGACCCTTTGCTGTACAACTCAAAATAATTATGAAGTGCACCCTTTCTGCTTGAATTATGTTGGAGTTATGTCTAGCAGTTGATTGGGATCCAGCTGCTGCAAATTGAATTTTTAACAGTTTAGAAAAACCAGGCCATGAAGTCCAAGGAACTCTTTGGAGACCTCAATGATAAAATTGTGGTGAGGCATAGATCAGGACACGGGCATATACCACTTGTAAAGCTTTGAGTTCACAGTAGCCTGAATTAATTTTGAAATGGAAGAAATTTGTAACTACCAGGACTATGCCTAGAGCTGGCTGTTCATCCTAATTGAGTAACCTGTAAGAGGGACTTTTTCTAAAGAAGGTGAAAAAGAATGCTGAGATAGACCTGCTGACGCTGGGGACCATGATGTTAAAGAGTCTGTGGTCTGAGACGAGCACTGAGTTCTTTGGTCAGAACACCATATCTGTCAAAGACCAGGTACTGCACTTCACCTGCCTAATACCACCCCCACAGTGAAGCATGGCATTGGCAGCATCATTTTATGTGAGTTGCTTCTCAGCGACAGGGACAAGGATACTTGTTAAAATTGAGGGAAAGATGAATACAAGCAAATACAGAGCGATCCTTGAAGAAAACCTGTGTATGCAACCTCAGACTGGGTCAATGGTTCACCTTTCAGCATGTCAGTGACCTGAAGCATACAGCCAGTACCACTTTGGAGTGGGGTTGGGACAAGTCTCTGACTATCCTTGAGTGGTCCAGCCAAAGCTCAGACTCGAACCCTATAGAACATCTATGGATAGATTTGAAGATGACAGTTTACAGATGGATCTCCTTTGGTCTAGTAGAGCTTTAGTGGTACAGCCAGGAAGAGTGGGATAAACAAATCCAGGTGTGCAAAGCTTGCAGAGGCTTACCCAAGAAGATGGAAATCTTTAATTGCTACTAAAGAGGTAAGGGTCTGAATAGACAGATGAATGAGAGACTTCAATTTTTGATTTCTAATAAATCTGCACACCTTTCTGAAAACGTGTTTTCATCTTGTCATATTGGTTATTGAGTGTAGATGCATGGGCAGGAATGTCAATTTTTTTCCTTTAAAATTAAATCTAAAATACAAAATGTTCAGAAAGTGAAATGGTCTGAATATTTTCAGAATCAACTGTATCTATGAATCAGTGTGGAAAATATTATACCTTTGTTATCAAGTGCAATTATACCAAGTGTGGTTAACACCCTTTTCATGCAGTTATGTCTGTAAAGTTTGTGCATTTGTTGGGTTGGGATTATAGATTCTCTGTGTTGTAATACCTTTGAAGTAGTACTGGCTGCGCTCGGTTTTTTTTTCCTCCTTTCTTATATAAGCTTCCTGCCCTAATGTTGTTTTAATGTATTTTTCTTAAGCTCATTACGGCTGTAGTAACAAAGGATTGGAAGGAGATTGCTCAGTCTTGTGACCTCAATAACTGGCGGGAGGCTCTTGCTGCTGTGCTGACCTATGCACACCCTGATGAATTTGCTGGTCTTTGTGGTAAGGATATTTAGTGGTTTTTTTTTTTTTTTTTTTTTCTTTTCTTTTGTGTAGATGGGTTTAGTAATTTTACTAATATTCTGTTTCCAAAATATTTATTGATTTCATTGGGGGGAGGGGGGGGGTAAACTAACAAAGCTTATGTTTTGTTTCCTAGGTCTTAACTTAAGATTTTAGTTTTCAGTAAACAGTTTCTAAATTATATTTCTTAAGATTATGGCCACTTCTTCAGTGTTGCCCAAGACTTCATTTTTGTCACATTTTGAATTAAGAAGCCAGCAGAGTGTGGGTGGGCTGGTATTAAAACAGATGTTGAAAAATTAGTGGTTGCATGGAAGTATTTCTCTTCACGTTTGTAATGTTAATGCAAAATCTGAAAATTCACATTTTCTAAATCAAATTTGAAGTGCAGAGTACTTGAACAATCTTCATACTGTAGTTTGTCAGTAGAAGTGAAATAGCCTGAGCCACATTTAATCTGTTAACTAGACAAACTGTAAACTTATAACAAAATGTATGAACCATGATTGAGTATTTTATAATAATGACATAGTATTGCATTCAATTCTGAAATAAAGAGTCACCCAAAGACCTAACCTACATGTTTTGTGGTGTTAGAGGAAACCACAATAACCAGAGAATATTCAGGAGGTAAAGTTTAGTGACCAGGCCTGGATTTAAACTCGTCTCACGGAATTGTAAAAGTAAATATTCTATGTTTAAGTTTTCTGGTTTGTGACCAGTGTTGCAAGAAAACCAGTGTTTTCTGTGGCTTCTTGCAACTTTTAAGTAGAGCAGGTAGACTCTTAAGTTAAATTAAGTGAATGAATTTGAATCTTTATAAACCATTGATATACATCTTGATAAAAATCATGTTTTCATAATATATGCTTATGTTAAATATGAATTATGCAATGTGTTGTGTTAGTGATTGTCTATTTATAGGCAATTTATTTTTTTTATGAAGTCATGGCAGCCTTTATATAACTTTTTAGAGAGCCCTTTGCATTCTTACTTGTTTGTATATATTGTTGGTCTGTTTCGTTAAAAAAAAAAAAAGTCTCTTGGGACAATAAAACTTGAACTTGTATTAGTGTATTGTTCCCGGGATCCCTTTTAAAAGACCTCAGTTTTTGCGGTGTACCCCAAACTTGCAGGCAAGCAGCTTTTATGATTGTCATGTCTAATAATTGGAAAGGTTTCCCTTGATATACAGTCAAGTCCATAAGTATTTGGACAGTGACACAATTTTCATAATTTTGCTCTTGCAATATGTCTTGGCTCATTGTCCATCTGTACTGTGAAACATTGTACTATCAGTGGCTGAATCTGAGCAGACAGTATAGCCCTGTACACTTCAGAATTTATCCTGCTACTTCTGGCAGCAATCATATAATCATTAAACATTAGTGATCCACTTCCATTCCCACCATGCATGATCTCAAGCTGTTTCTTATCTTCTAAATTCTCTTCTCTTTTCATCATTCTGGCACATATTGGTCTTGGTTTTCTTTGTCCAAAGAAAATTGTTCCAAAACTGGACAGTCTTTTAAAAAATGTATTCTGGCAAAGTCTAATCTGTCCTTCCAGTGCTTGTGGTATACCAGTGGATTGCACCTTGTTGTAAACCTTCTGTCTTTCATGAAGTTTTCTCTTGATTGTAAGTGTTGGTAATGACAGGTCGACCTCCCAGAGAGTGTTCTTGGTTTGGCTAAATGCAGTAAAGTGGTTCTTCTTCACCAAGGACAGAAGTCTGCTATCATTCAGTACAGTTGACTTCTGTGGTTTTCCAGTCCTTCTGGCGTTGCGTTGTTGAGTTCACCAGTGTGTTGCTTCTTTTAAAGAATGTACCACGTGGTTGATTTGACCATTCCTCTTGTTTCTGATATCTCTTTAAAGGGTTTGTTTTACTTTCTTAGCCTAATGATGGACTGTTTTTACAATGACAGCTTCCAAATGCAAATTCCAAACTTGGAATCAATTCCAGACTTTTTACCTGCTTAATACTTAATGAAATAATGAGGGAACTACTGCGACCTGGATGTGAAACAGCTTGTAAGTCTAATGTCCATATACTTTTAAGCCCCTGAAAGTGGGGGGTTGAGATGGGGATGCAGAAAAATTGCTGTCATTCCTAAATGGCCCATACGATATTTTTTGGTAAACCCCTTCATTTTAAAGATGAAAGTCTACACTTCAATCACATAACGAGTGCTTTATTCTAAATCTATTGTGCTGGTATACAGAGCAAAAATTTAGAAATCTGTGTCACTGTCCAAATACTTATAGACCTGACTGTTTGTGCCATTTATACAATTTCCACTTTGTATCTGATTTTCATGTTTGTGATATTTGAATTGGTCAGTTTTCTGGGAGTTATTTTAGTTTTTGTGGAGGTTTAGAACCTATCAGAACTTTAAAATGTACAGTAATCCCTCCTCCATCGCGGGGGTTGCGTTCCAGACCCCCCCGCGATAGGTGAAAATCCGCGAAGTAGAAACCATATGTTTGTATGGTTATTTTTATATATTTTAAGCCCTTATAAACTCTCCCGCACTGTTTATAAATATTCCCCGCAGCGTTATACAGCATAATCCCTTTGTATTCTCTTAGATATTAGGTAAGATTCATTGAAATTATGTATATAAACACACACTGTTTATATACAGTAAAACCTAAATATTATTTTAAAGATATTGAGTGTCTCCGATATCACACATGTTACAGCCATTACGATAGACAGGTCACCAGCAATAAATACGTACATTGCAAGAAAAATAGTATACAGTAAATGTATTAATTATTTATGGTTACTCACCAACAATGACACGATGACTTGTCCGATAACAATGAGTTTAATTTTACTGCACAACAAAGGAGAGCGTTACAGCCCTTGTAAAGGAGCCACTTCAGGCGATTGTGTAGCACTGCCGTTGTTCTTCTTCTGGCAGTCTTCAATCCAAATCCCTAAAGCAGATTCCATCCAGACTACTGCCTTATTACATCCACTTACAACTCGTTTTGCACCCTGGTTAAAAGGACGCTGCAGCCGTAGATCTTATATTCCTTTCCTACTTTTTAAATAAAAAGAATCGTAGCCTTCAACAAATCCAAAACGTTTACCTTTTCGGCAATCGTTAACATCTTCTTCTTGCGCTTGGGCATGGCACCTGAAGCAGTAGCAGATTGTTTTGGAGCCATAATGAAGGGCTTGACTATGCACAAAGATAAACACTAAAGAGCACAACTCTTTACACAGCGAAGCACGTTGATGCTGAATGAGCGAGATGAGACTTCCTGGTTAACACTGCATAGCTCCTGCGTGCTCTGATTGGTTAGCTTCTCAGTCAGGAGAACTTAACTGCGTGCTCTGATTGGTTAGCTTCTCAGCCATCCGCCAATAGCGTCCCTTGTATGAAATCAACTGGGCAAACCAACTGAGGAAGCATATACAGGAAGTAAAAAGACACATTGTCCGCAGAACCCGCGAAGCAGCGAAAAATCCGCGTTATATATTTAGTTATGCTTTCATATAAAATCCGCGTTAGAGTGAAGCCGCGAAAGTCGAAGCGCGATATAGCGAGGGATTACTGTATTGCTAACAAGCAGGTCATTTGTCTGTGTCTGAAACCCATCATGGGACCTGTTTCATTGAGTAGCTACATTGAGGTTTCCTGTAAGGTAACTTTAATGTAAAATATACAGTACATTTACAGATATAGTAGTTTTGAAGAAATGTTATAATTTATTACTGAATTATTACTCACTAAGGTTTTTATGTACAATATGAGTTGTACTGGATTTATAATATGTTTTTGACTTTCTACAAGCTGCTTGGAAATTTGCTTGTAGCTTTTTAGTTTTGTTTGTAGGACTTGCTCTTTGGCAGCAGTGGGGTTCATTTTCAAAAATAAACATACATTGATAAAACTTTTTTTTTTTTAATCGAGCTTACATGCAAAACCATTTCTTGGTCTTTCTTACATATCCCAAATACATGAATATTTTGTACATAGTAAGTTGTGATTATGGGCATCCTTGTACCATATGATGGGTTTTCATCCTATCCAGTGTTGGTACTTATTTCGTAGTTGATGCTGCTGGGAGATGAGCATCATCTGTCCAGGCACAGTAAACTGGAAAAATGTTTTCAAAATTGGATAGGCAGAAGATTAATACACCTAACAGTTTTTAAAACATAAAATAGAAAACCAAAAAATTCATAGACTTTAACTTTTGGTTTCATTTTGGGTTAACTTGCATCCAGGACTATTTGGAACCCAAACTGGTTGGTACTTTTACGTTTTCCAAGATTTAAATCAGGCCTGGATAATTATCATGGAAGAGTATTTGTAAAATGAGATGTGGCAAAATTAAAATTGTTTTATGTTCCTCTATTAAAAATACAGATCTTCTTGGTACTAGACTAGAGACATCTGGAGATCCCGCCCTTCAAGCTCAGGCTTGTCTATGCTACATCTGTGCCGGTAATGTTGAGAAGCTTATAGCATGTTGGACAAAGACACAAGATGGAAGCTCTCCACTCTCCCTTCAGGTTAGTTTCAGAATTGTTACAAAAAGTGTTTTGTTTGGCTTGCCAACTTAAGAATTTACAGCTTGCACATGTGTTGCAGTGACTATAGTGTTCCAACCATGCTCAAATTTACATACATACACTTTAAAGCCACATTATATTAAAAATCACACTTTTGACTGCAAAAGTTTGAGAATGGAATAAACAATGTTACTTTTAAATATAATAAAATAACCAGGGACTGACATGCCTTGTTGATGCCAGAGGTCAGAGGAGAATGGTCAGACTGATTTCAGCTGATAGAAAGGCAACCGTAACTGAAATAACCACTCGTTATAACCAAGGTATGCAGAAGAGCACCTCTGAACATGTAACATATTGAACCCTGAAGCACATGGGCTACAGCAATAAGAGACCACACAGGGTGCCACTACTGCCTGCTAAGAACAGGAAACTGAGGCTACAACGGGCTCACCAAAATTGGACAATATAAGATTGGAAAACTATTGCCTGGTCTGATGAGTCTCGATTTCTACTGTGACACTCCAATGGTAGGGTCAGAATTTTGGCATTAACAACATAAAAACCTAGATCCAGTCTGCCTCATATCAGCAGTTCAGGCTGCTGGTGGTGGTGTAATGGTGTGGGGGATATTTTCTTAGCACACTTTGGGTCCCTTAGTACCAACTGAACTTCATTTAAATGCCACAGCCTACCTGAGTATTGTTGATGACCATGTCCATCCCTTTATGACCATAGTGTACCCATCATCTGATGTCTACTTCCAGCAGGATAACGCACCATGTCACAAAGCTCAAATCATCTCAAACTGGTTTCTTGAACATGTCAATGAGTTCACTGTGCTAAAATGGCCTTCACAGTCACCAGGGGCCTCATGCATAACGCCATGCATAGAATTCGCACTATAACATGATGTAAGCACAAAAGTCGAAATGTGCTTATGCTCAGAAAAATCCAGATGCAGGAATCTGTGCGTTCACCCACTTCCGCGTTCTTCCGCTACATAAATCCCGATCAGCATGAAAAGTAACGCTCGTGCACGCGCTTGCTGTCCCGCCCCGTCTCCTCCCAGAATTACGCCTCTTTGAATATGCAAATCAATATAAATAGCCCTTAAGCTCAGTGTTCTGTAAAAAGACAATGGAAAAAGCAAGAGGGTAAATGGAAGAATTTCAGCGATTACCAAGTGGATGCAAGGAAAAACATACTATTTGTTGATTTAAACAGTGGTATAAACAACAAAAGGAAGCTGATCGACTGACATAGCGTGTCAGAGAAACTCGAAAGCTCAAGTTCACAAAGTCGCACAGTGCCCAAAATAAAACAGAAGTTGTCACATATCAAAGTCTCCGTGAAAAGGCGAGTTGTAGCCCATCATCTGAGTGTCATATGAAAGCTTATTAGGGTACAGAGAAAAAACGGCACACAGTAGGGAAAAAAGCACAAAATATCAACTTCAATCTCGAAATTTCCACTTTAATTACGCAGTTTATTTTGTCATTAAAGTAGAACATCATAAACTTAATCTTAAAATCATTTAATTAACCAGTTTCTCAAATCACATCGTAATTAAAGTAGCACATTAGATGCTTTGTTTTGTATTTGATCTTTTGCTCTGTGTTTGTGAATCAGTACGTGCTTCCGCTTTCTCCAACAGGACACAGAATCCATTACATTCGTGATATTACAGCTCTCTGAATAATTAAAATACTGAGATGTATACGTGATATCTTTTTCATGATGATAGGAGTTAAAGCATGTTATTAAACAGAGGAACACAGTGCATGATTGTGCACAACCTTCGATGAAATTATTGTAGCAGTACTGTCTCTTTCAAACGTACTAACCTCCAATTCCTGTGCATACTTTTCTTTCTCCAAATACCCAATCGCCACACAATCAGCTCTGGGTAAGCTATCTGGAAGCTTACAACGACGATATTTGAAAACTTTTAAGGAACATTGAAATATCTTTGTAGTACATATTTAATTATTCTATCCATCTATCCTTCCAGTGTCGCGTCAGCCCCAGAAAGAATACAGCACAAGGTAGGATCAATCCGTGAACTAGCTAGCGCTGCGGAACAGTGCCCTCACATGTATTATTAACAATACAGATTATTTAAGTGAAGTTAGTTTTGTCTATATAATAAACATATTTTGCTGCATTTCATCCTAAAAATATTGTCGTCATATGTAAATATCAATTTATAAAGTGGCGCAGGTTGTGCAATATTATAACTGTAGTGCAAGTTTACAGTGAGGTAATTGTACTTATAAGTACAAACAGTTCTACAAGGAGCACTTGATGGACTGATTGACTGTTTAAAGTTCTTGGGATGAAACTGTTTCTGAACCGCGAGGTCCGTACAGGAAAGGCTTTGAAACATTTTGTCGTGGCTGAGGCAGGGTGTGCTTGATGCTGTACACCGATAATTCTCTTTCCGATCAGCTGCTGCTGTGATTCCCCACTCAGATACAGTGATATAAATACTCCGAGTGGTGCAGTGAGAGTAATATGGAAAAAGATGATCCGCTGTGGCAACCCTTAACAAGAGCAGCAGAAAGAAGGAAAAAAAAAAAAGGTGCAGTGAGAGTAACAACGCTAAAGCAGTTATGGTATTTGGAATACTATGGCTATTCCCTGGACCATTATATTGTTACAAGTTAATTACAATCAGATGCATTACACTAATAAACAATATGCGGATAGTTTCAGTGTATTTATAAAGCCGCGGCAGGAATGTTGTTCTAAGAAATAAAGAGTAACCACACAGGAACAGAAGCACTGCTTTGACGCTGGGTGCTGCCAGTCTGCAAAACCGAGTGGAGAACTTGTGTACGACAGGGTATGAGGTACCGTGGAAATGTGCATGGCTTTACACCAAGTGTAGGTTTTATACAGTGCGATTTGAACATGGAGACGTTACGCAACATTTCTGTGCATACGCACCGTTTATGCATGAGGCCCCAGATCTCAATCCATTCGAGCACCTTTGGAATGTGTTGGAACAGGAGATTCGCATCATGGACGTGTAGCTGACAAATCTGTAGCAACTGCATGATGCTATCATGTCACTATTGACCAAAATCCCTGAGGAACATTTCCAACACCTTGTTTAATGAATCTATGACACAAAGAATTACAGCAGTTCTGAAGGTAAAAGGATGTCCAACCAGGTATTAACAAAGTGTACCTAATAAAGTGGCCTGTGTGTGTTATTAGAAAAGCAGGATGAAAGGTTTGGTTTACTTCATGTAGTGAATTAAAAAAAAAAAAAAAAAAATTTAAGTGACCACTTGGGTCTTCCAAAATCAGTATTCCCTATACAGGGAGTTGGTGTTGGCATAGTGATAGTTTGCTAATGTGCCCTGTTTTGTAAATAATGCCAGATGTGGCATGGTGCTATAGCCAACTGAGCTTATTACCCTGTATGCCACTAGTGTTTTTTTTGATTGCCATTCGTAGCATGTCTGGGGCCAAACTGTAATGGTCCAAGATTCCTTCTTAATGAGGTCATAATCCTCTGCACCCCACATGTCCAGATCATAACAGGCCTTTTGGGCAGTCCCTGTGAAGAAAGGGGGCTGATTGTGTGGATCCAGTTTTCAAAAGGCCAGAGATGTCTTGTGGGGGTTTTCTCAAGTATAAACAAGTATGCCTCAGTGTAAATCGTGTTTTGAAGTAGTTGTTAATGTGTAATAGTTTTCATGAATTACTTAGTTTATTTAATGTTTTGGTACATGCCCTCTATCAGTGATTTACTGTATCTATCATTTGGCCTCTACGTACACTCAACAAACATATGTATTGCTGTTAAGCCAATTCAGGCATTCTTATGATTTGTGGCAGGTTAAGTACTTAAAAGTTCACATTTGACCATTTCCATTCTCCCCCACAAAAGTACAGTACTTATTTTTCTTAATTTCCTCACCAATTTAGGACTTAATTGAGAAAGTCACAGTACTTCGCAAAGCAGTGGAGATGACACAAGGTGTTAACACCAATAATGTAGGAGTACTTCTTGCTGAGATGATGAGTCAATATGCTAATCTACTTGCTTCACAAGGAAGTCTGAATACTGCTATGGCTTATCTTCCTTGTAACACTAATCAGGTAGGCCTTTTCTATATCTGCAGGTGATTATTTACCCTGTAAAGTTCTTTACTTTTTGTAAGTTGAAAGATGATTGATTGCGCTATGGTTTGAATTATAAGTTGCATCCCCAGTGCATGCTATATATAATGATGTGCAAATATTTAAAATGTCTTCAATAAGAGAACATGTAAAATTATTTTCTTATAGTATATAATGTTTTGAGTTTTCATAAGCATATGCTTTCAAACTGCATGTACTGTTTGCATAGGCTAAGTTAAATTATGTAATTAACATCTACCTGCTGCCAATACAGACTCAGTTTGCATCTTATTTATTTACTATGTCTCTCACACAATACTTTAGTTAATCCCAAATAGGCATGTTTTTTAATGTCTGATGTCTGCATTCCATAATCACATTTTCCTCCTGAGATCCAGATTTTCATTCATACTGTATATGAGTTTCTGTCATAATTCTTAGTTTTAACAGCCAACTTTTCCCATGAGTAGCTGAAGACAGGAATGCAATTTAACCATCCTTCTCTTCCTGAGCACTTTTCACTCTCTTCCTTTTGTTCACATTTGTACTGCCTTTTTATGTGCCTACCTGCCCCACATGCTTGCCCCCCCATTTGCCTGTTTTTTTTAAATGCACAGAATACTACAAATCAATTGAAAAGGTCTGTGGTAATCAGGGCTTTACTAATAGCAAATAGGTTTAAAACTTACCAATACAGCTGAATACATATAGTGTCCTTTTTAGTAGATCCTCAAAATGTGAATGTTTAGAGTGGATTTGACTAAATAGTTGGAAGTATCCAATAAAAAAACAGAATTAATTTATACTGATCCCATGATTACACCATTACTGTGTACTTTGATAGAGTTTTGTTTGGGTGGTGGTAGCTTGGAACCAAGAAAAGCACAGGGTGCCCACTTGTGATACACAGATTAATTTGAAAATCCAAGGTCTGGCAAATAAAGCTAGATATGGCACAGTGCCATAGCCAGCTGGGCTTATTGCCCTGAATGCCTCTAGCAGATTTTTGATTTGACACTGCAGTCAGAACAGGGAAATCTAGAAGTTGAAGTTGGAAGAAGTTGTATAAGAACATGCTTATTCACCTTGACTACCTTCTGGCCTGCATAGCATTTATAGCCATTCTTATCCATAGAGTACATTAATTGTTTGGAATCTTTGTAAAATGTGGGAGTCAATATACTTGTTCCTTCCATTCTATGCATTTCCTCCTTTTAGAGTGGTTGTAGAAAATGAAAACCTACTGTTTTAAGATGTTTATGTACTCTGTACAAGTGAAAATAGTGACTCTATGATTTTATTACCAGTTTAAAAATTCTGTTTATCTTTTAATTTGACAGAAAAATGTTTTCTGTGACTTCTTCCAACAGGGAAATATCATGCTGCTTCGTGATCGACTCCATAGAGCACTTGGTGAACAGGCTATAGGGCAACCAACTCCTGCTTTTCCATATGAGAAGCAACATTCTACAAGACCACCAACATCTACTAAGCAAATATGCACTCCTGTGCCACAGAACCAACCACAGGCTGTGCCACAGCAGTACTACCCACAGGTAATACCTGCATGGTACTTGTGTATTCTACCGTTGCCAGTTTTTTTTTTTCTTTTTTTTTTAAACAAGTTTCACTTTTTTGCACGTTTTATTCTGCAACTGATTTACTTGTTGATTTGTCAATTTACTTTATTTGAAAACAAGTTGGAAAAACTAGTGTGTCGGGATTATTTCCATTTTGCAGGTGCTTTATTTAGATTTTTTCCACTATTGGTGTTTGTTTTTGTTTAATTTAGGTTAGACCTGCCCCTACTGTTACCTCATGGAGTAACCAAACTCCCACTGCCCTTCCAGGTTTTCCACCTGCAGCTTCCTCTTCCTTCTCTTCCTCCTCAGATACTCAGGTATAAAACTCAGTTCCTCAGACTATGACTCCTTTAGCACAGCCATGCGCACACATTGCCATTCTCAGTAAACTATGCTTTGTAATTTTCCCACAATGTCATGTACATTGTAATTCTTGATGGTGGCAGTGGTTATTTTGAACAGCCTTTTTGTGCATATTTCTTTTTAATCTTTAATTTGGGAGTCTCTTAATTTGTTTTTTTTCATGGTTGATATTAGTTTAGAAGAATTATGGTTGTTAATGTGTAAAAGAAGCCAAAAATGCTATCAGATGTGACAAATTTTCTGTAGTACAGAGGCATGTAAAAATATTCAGTTCCCTTGAAAGTCGTCATAATTTTATGCATGACAAAAGATTTGTACACATCTGTTCATTCAGTATTTTAATGTGAACTCTTGTGCTATAACATTACACTTCCAAAGTCAAACCGTTTTCTGTAGATATTTAACTGAAGAGGAAATCCTCAAAAGTTAGGATTTGCATAAGTATTTAAACCTCTGTGCTTTGGAAGCTCCAGGATTATATAGCTGACAAATTAATCACAAATTACAGAAAGGTGGCAGTCATATGACCATAATCAAACATAATTAGGTACTACTTAACAGTCCTTTATATCTCTCTGGATATAAAAAACACCCTTTGTATGGGCCATAGTCTTTGTTGGACAGTTGCTGCAAAAATTAAGACAAGGCAGCTTTCAGTTGATATGAGGAATAAAATCACTGAGGAACAAAATCACTGAAATGCACAAGGCAGGAAATGGCTACAAAAAACAGTTTGAATGTTCCATTAAGCTCTGTTGGATCCATCATTAGAAAGTGAAACATTCAGGCCATCCCTCAAAGCTAAACATCAGTGTAAGAAGTCGACTGGTGAGAGAGAGGCTACTAAAAATCCAACTGTCACTCTCAGAAGTCTGAAGTTCTCTTTGGCTGAAACTGGAGTGAAGGTGCATGGGTCCACAGTTTGAAAAGCTCTCCATAAAACAGGTGTCTAGGTTAGGCTAGCAAGAATAAAGCCATTTGTTAAGAATGTCCATATAAAGGCATGTGTGGCATTTGCTACAAAGTATGAGAAAAACTCAGTCTTTAAATAAGTATGTGTGGCATAAAACTAACACTGCCCGTGTCTCAAGAAATACCATACCTGTGGTGAAATATGGTGGTGACAGCATCATGCTATGGGGATGCTTTTCATGTGTTGAGACTCCGAATCTTGTCAGAGTTGAAGGGAAAATGGATGGACAGAAATACCCCACAATATTGCAGAGAAACTTGTACCAGTCTGGTATAAACCTACAACTCAGGAGAAGATTCATCTTTCAGTATGACAATGACCCTAAACGTAAGGCCAAAGCAACACTAGACTGACTCAGAAACAGAAAGGTGAATGATTTGTAGTGGTCAAGTCAAAACCCTGATCTTAACCTTATTGAGAATCTGTGGCACTATTTGAAAACTGCTGTCCAGAGGCACCATCCCACCAATCTAGCGGATCTTTTTAACTTCTGCTAAGAGGAATGGGGAAGAAGCACTCCTGATCAATGTGCAAAACTGGTACATGCATACATACTCCAAAAGAATTAAGGCAGGTATTGCGGCAAAACGGTTCTCGACAAAGTATTAATGTGTAGGACTTGAATACTTGCGCAAAAACTAAGTTTTGAGTTTTTTTTTTTCTTCAGTTAAATATCAGCAGAAAATGGTTTATTTTAATTTTGGAAATGTATTTGTTACAGTATAAGAGTTCACATTAAAAATACTGAATGAATAAATGTGTACTAATTTTTTGTCACGCAGAAAAGTATGATGAAATTCAAGGGAATTGAATACTTATGCAAGCCACTGTATTTGACAGCTAACAAATACACCTCATAAATTTTAGTGTTTTTACATGATGTGGGTTGGGCAAGGATAGAACTGTTAAATATTAAAACTAACCTTGTACTTTATTTCTTTCTGTTAAATGAACCCTCTGGTTGGCCACTCTGGTGGTTTAAATCACCCATACCATGCTATATTCAAAGTGTTCAGTAGGTAACAAAAAAAAAAACAAAAAACGTACTTTCAGTCAAATAATATTTGTGAAGCCTTCACTATACTAATCTACTACAAATGTAAACACTACAACACATTTTAACCTTGTTATATGTTGGTGTTAGTTTGTTTAATGTATCATAATATTATCAGACTGGCTTCAAATTGAATTTAAGGTTGTTGAGTGCCAGAGCCTATCCTGACTGCAGAACGCATGAGGCAGGCAACAGCCCTGGACAATTCAGTAGTGCAACAGAAAGCCCACTCACTAACTTGACCACTGTTCCACACTTGGAACCAATTTGGAACTGTCGGTTAACCAAACCAGCACATCTTCAGGGATGCGGGAGAAAAGTCCACACAGACATGGAAAGAAGTTGAAGACTCTCCATAGACTGTAATGGTTCAAAACCAGGATGCTGGATCTGAGAGCCAGTACACCCTCCCAATGCGCTACCCATACATTTAATTGAATATTTATTAATACATACTACACTACTATACCTTTAAAGAGATGTGCGCAGCGAAAAACCTGGAATGATGGCACTGTTTCTGATGGGCAGCAGTGTTTTTAGATAATAGTTGTACAGAACAAGTAAATAACCTTCTCTGGAAAAGCTACCTCATGTTCAACCAAATTAGCAGTTTTCTACTTTGCTTCTGGACCCATTAGAAACTAGTAAAAAAGAATTATGAATGTATTAACTCTAATCTGAATGATATATATTCATGTAATTATTAAAATAATGCTGAAATTCCCTCAAAAATGTTTTTCTGTCCTGGTAGCTTAAAATCATGAATAAAAATCTTTTTAGAAAAGCATTCTTTATGGGTCTTAGATGTAACAAAAGATTTATAGCTTTTTTTTTTGGTTGGGTGTTACATAAGAATGTTTTATGCATATACTATTGGTGTGAATCATCGTTTTTACAGGGGTAATTTAAGTTATTTTCACATTAGTACAAATTAACAAATTTTGGTAAACATTAAACTTTGAATCTTAGAGGCTTCTAAAATGTGTTAGATATATAGAGAATTCCAAGGTATGAAGTGTTGTCTTAAATGCCAAATATAAATCATACAGACTTTATTTAGTTGAGTTGAGGTAACTTGTATGTAAATTGCTCTGTTTCAGATACTTTGACAGCTTTTTTTAGGCTTCCATTTTAGAATATCTTTTAGTTTTTCTCCAGTTGTTATGCCTTTTCTTTAACAGTTTAACAAACAAATTTGCTACCATATTTAATGTCTTCTGGAGTCATATGATTAAAAGTCTATAAAGTATTGTGATACATTTTCTTAAACGTTTCCAAACAAAAATAAAATTATTTTACTTTTCCCTGTTAGTTTAATTCAGCATTTTGTTATGATGATGCCTTTTAACAAATAATTTACATTCTTATTCTCAAAATGCTTAATTTTTTATTCTGTTTGACGTAAGGTGTTTGGGAGACCCTTTATACCCTTTAGCATGTCTTAAGAACACATGAAGTGATTTTGTGCCCTAGCCCATTTGCTACTGTAACCGTAGCATATAATACAGAAAATCTGTTCTTTTATGCATGTTGTGTGTTGTACTTCTAACAGCTTAATTGTCTAGTAAGCACTTTTGTTTCCCTTTTCACTTATACAATATATCTAGGGTGAACCACCTCTTCCAGGTTTTGTCAGGAACCACAGCTCAACTCCAGCTTACTCGTATTCATCTAACATTCCTCACCAGTCGTATGCTCAACGTGAGTATTTTATTTCTGTGATCAGTTTGCTTTTACGTTTGGTATTTTTGGGAGATTCTAAGCAAAGTTTTATAATTTTGTTGTTGTCATTCCTTGTTTTTTCTGGAGCCCATTATTTGTCTTACACCTTAGTTTAAAAGTTCAGACCTATTTACAGTAAGTACAGTGCACTGCTACAGTCCTCTATACAAAAACTACACGCACACAAATAATAAAGCCAGTCTTCCTTCTTTGAACCTGGCTCAGGAAGCTCTTCAAAAGAGAAAAATAGGAACAAAAGTTTACAAGAAAAAGCAAATGTGTATGTGTATATACAAAAATAATTGCACTGATCCCAAAAGAAAAAAATATTCTAAAATCAAATATGCATACAGTATATACCTCCACCAATACTATCACTCAGATATATATGTACAAAAAAAAGTTTACAAAGATGTCCACAAAAAGAAAAATAAATAAACTGCTTCCTGTATAGCACAGCAATGCATACCCCTGCCTCACCTTTAGGTCCACTGACCCCTGTTTGCCGGCAACTCCTTAAATATAACTGGCAAGATTATCCAACCAATCTGCCATCCCCGTCTACTCCACTCACCTATCCAGGTAGAAGCTAGCAGGAGGCTGAGGACACTGGCATGTGCTGGCATGTGCAGCTAAACCCTGGCAAGAGAGCTCGTACTGGTCATTATACAGGCTCCCTGTGTGCGCACACATGCTGTACCTGACAGCACGTACCCACAGAGACGAACCACACATTCCCATGGTAGCGTCTTCAATCCATAATAGTAAGCACCACTCTTTTAAGCTGGCTCACTTTGACATATAACACCAGAAATGTTCCAGTTTAGTGCTGCTTTAACCTAAATTGGTAATGCTCAGCCTTGAGTTACCTGTTTGAAACAAGTGCCTATCAGCAACTATATGAGATAAAAATAAGTTTTGTATTCACAAATAATGCATTTCTTTTTGACTAATTTTAAGATGTTTGTGTTGTCTATTGATGTCAGTCACGCATGTTTGTAAGTGTGTCATATGTTGGTGATGTTTTGCTTAATACATAAATACAGATGTATTAATACAAAAGGAATTACATTAAGACAGCTCAAAAATACATTGGATCAGTAAAAGAAAAAATAGTTTCAAGTTTCATGTGACTTTTAAGATTTTTTTCCAAAGCAAAATAGAATATTCTGAACGTCCTTTAGATCTGATGCCAGAAACTGCCATTACTGAGATTGTTCAGTTTGTCCTTCTTTGCTGCTTTAATTGTATAAAATGTTGGAAACATTTGAAAAGAGAGATCCCTGATCTAGTCTTTAAAAATTTAAATTATTCTCCATTTTTCCAAAGTACTTACTGAAACTATCGGCAAACAGAGTAGGGTAAGCAGGAAAACATTGAAGTCACTTGACTCCTTACTCTTTAATCCCAGCATTGTATGTTTTCTGCACAACATATAATTTTGTCTCAATAGTTCAGAATGTGTGTGTGTACACTGATGTTATAACAGCTTATTCAGTTCATCATTCAGAAAGCAGGAGACAGAGCTGGAGGTGGCATAGTTAAAGATGCTAAGATTTGCATTGGGCGTGACGAAGATGAACAGGATTAGAAATTAGTACATTAGAGCAGGCATGTCAAACACGTGGCCCGCATGACAGATCCTAGTTACCACTGAACTAGTACAAAATGATTACTGTCGTTTGTGATTGAATCATTCTGCATCTTCGGCGTTACTTATTGACTTTTCTTTCTTCTTCCTTCTGACAAAAGCGCGTTTTCCCATGGCATTACGGTACTGGAAAAGTCATCTGCTAGTATAGCCACAAGCCTTAATGAGTTAATGAGCTGTGATGTCGCAACTGAAGTGCTAGGCTGCAGCAGGGGCGGCCTTAGGCATGTGCAAACTGTGCACCTGCACAGGGCCGCCAAGCCAATATATACTGAATATAAAACAGAAACAGAAAATAACGACACAGCTGACGGCAATGTAGCCGAAAAACATTGTTTTTCTTGTTAATTAGTACGCGGTATTTACTAATGTCTCTAGAGCCGGAGCAGTAAGCTATATGTAGTATTATAACGTTCTGCCGTAATGAGAATATCATGGGCCGCCACTTGGTTTTCAAGTTCCGGACACGTGCGTATAGAAGCATGTCATGACCACGAGGCGGCTATGCAGTATCCGCAACGGACGTGGCCATCCGCCGTGCATAAGATACCATATTGACATTGGCTGGCGAAGGGGCCACCGATCCTTTCTCTGCCCAGGGCCACGACGAGCCTAGAGCCAGCTGCCCCTGCTAGGCTACATGACTGGCCACCGGGCAGAACTGACCATCACGAGTAGTAATACTTTCACGTTTTTTTTGCTCTAGTTTTATGTAATTTTGTGCTAGTATTGTAACGAACAGTTAGTGCAGACTACAGCTGAAGATATGAAGTGGACGCGAGAAGTTGGTAAGTTGTTTATTAACAAATTTTTGTGATTTTTGAGTTTGTAAAATTAGTGTAGGTCAGGGGGCTTTTTGCATATCGGCTTATTTTACAATATAAACTTTGAAGTAAACTTAGTAAAGTAAAATTAGATTTTTGGAGGATTTGTTTTCTAATTTGAATTACTGAGCAGTAAATTCAGTGAGCGTTTTCATGATTTCAGTTCACATGAACAGGACTTTGCGCTGTTCTCTTGAGAATGCCCCTGAGAATATCCAAATGGAATTGATTGAACTGCAGTCAGATTCTATTCTGAAGGCAAAATACAACGAAGTTGGTGTGCCAGGCTTGTAAGCTTACCTGCCACCCTCGTATGTGCAGATTCGTAAGTTGGCATCGACAGTGTTGTCTGTGTTCTGAAGCACTTACCTTTGTGAGCAATTGTTTTCATTAATGAAAGCTACCAAAACCCCACATCGCACAATACTTACTGTCGAGCATCTTTCATCCCTCATAAAAGTTGCAGCTGCACAAGATTTCAAGCCTGATGTTGACAAACTGATTACTAACAAGAGATGCCAATAAGCAATGAATATAATATAAGGACCTAGCTAAGAGGCTAAGACTCTAATTGTATGCTGTTGCACAGAGATTATATGGAAATAAATTGCTTTTCTTTAAACTTTAAGTGTTACATTTTTTAAAGTTTTCAGTATTGGAAAGAAAGCTACAGTAACTTTGTATGACAGTATAATAGTATTTGTTACAGTGCGGCCCACTGATGCACGTATGGCAGTGGAAGCGGCCAACCAATGCTAGTGAGTTTGACATGCCTGCATTAGAGGGTCAGCTCAAGTTGGACGGTTGGGAGACAAAGTCAGAGAGGTGAGATTGCATTGGTTTGGACATGTGCAGAGGAGAGATGCTGGGTATATTGGGAGAAGAATGCTAAGGATAGAGCTGCCAGGGAAGAGGAAAAGAGGAAAACCTACGCGAATGTTTATGGATGTGGTGAGAGAGGACATGCAGATGATGGGTGTGACAGAACAAGATGCAGAGGACAAAAAGATATGGAAGATGATGATCTGCTGTGGTGACCCCTAATGGGAGCAGCTGAAAGAAGTTCATCATTCATAGAAAAGCAATATACAAGTGTAACATATTCCATGTTGCAATAACAGACCAAATTCGTATTTTAATCAAATAAACAAACTGGTCACCTCAGAAGCTCACCGAAAGGCAGATCCTTTAGAGAGGCACTGAAACTTCATGTTCATAAGCAGTCCTTGGTGATCAGCACCCATTTCCGTGTCAGTATTTTTAAAAAAAAAAAAATTCCGGTGTTACAATTGTGAATGTCTGTAAGATTATTTTAATAGCTAAGAGCAATACTTCACTCAAATCTGGGGATTGCTCTTTTTGATGTAAGTGCTTCTGTGAGTAATATGCAATATATTTTCTCAATATTATGTGTCCATTTAGTGTGTCAAACATATCTCCCCCATACTTGTTCATCATAAAGTAAATCAACAGAAAAACTTAGTATATTTTTTTTCTCCAGCTGTCTGGAGTTTTTTTCTGTTTTTTCTGTCCACCCTGGCCATCGGACCTTACTCCTTTTCTGTGTTAACTAATGTTGTCTTATTTTAATTTCTTATTTTGTCTTTTTTTCAGTATGTAAAGCACTTTGAGCTACTTTTTTGTATGAAAATGTGCTGTATAAATAAATGTTTTTAGTTAACAACTTTACTCTCCCCGATGCAACAAATTTAAAAAAAAAAAAAAGTTGGTCTTGAATTCCTACATCAAACATCTCCTCATTATTTAAGTTATGCTTCTGTGCCAAATGACTTTTCTACTCAACACAGTGTTACCAGGGAGTGGTGTGCTCAGAACCTTTTTCACCTGCTCCTCTGCAGACATGATTAGACGTATCTCTTCTGCAGCAGGCAGAGTCTGTTTTCCTAGTTGTATGCATCAATTTACATTTTGCAGTGTGTGGAGACACCAAATACAAGGCCTTTGCTATACATACTCATACCATCACTTTTTTACTTCCCAGTTTTTGTTACTGTCTTATATTGATGCTTTCTAAATACTCAACTGTTTTTGTGGCCAGGTTTGTATGTTTTGCTTCAAAATGTTTTTTCAGGAAGGCTTGTGGTCAGCTATTTTTAAGAGATGCAATATACACTTAAAACATTGAGTTTCCTTTTTATTTTCATAAAACAATTAGAGCTTAGCTGGAATTGCTTTTTGTGTTCACTGAGTAACAAATCAAGAGATTTTGTGTTTCTCCCAAAATGCCATCCAAATAGTCATATTAACATAACAAAGAAGCTCAAACTCCTATCTCATGTGAACACTTCATAATTCTATCAGCTTTTTTTGTTACTAGCTTTTGTGTTTTATTTTAACTTGTTACATTTAATTTTTTTTAGTGTACTACATTTTACTTTCAAAATTGTTTTGAAATGAAAATAAATTGACATAGACTTTTCAAGCACTAAACAATCATATTAAGCTGAACACTCCAAAGCAAAATCTCCAGTGTTAAAACTCTTACATGGTTAAATTATTCCTTAAAATTCTGTGTTCACTGTTTTTATATGTTCCGTTTTGAAATGTTACATTGACAGCAGCAATTTTGACGCAATAAGGCAGCTATAGACAGTCGGTCATAATGCGTACACATGCCCAAGCCCATGTTCTCCTACAGGGCCAGTTTAGAGGTTTCATTTCATGTAACATTCATATCTTTAGCATTCAGGGACAAAACTAATATATCCAAAGAACACCTACACAGTCTTGGAGAGAATATGCTGATTCCTCCCAGAATGAGAGTGGATCTGGTTTTGAGACAAGACTAACTAACTAGTGTTTTGACTCTCTTAAAGTTGATCATACTTTTGTTAAATCTTCTGCTTTTTTTAAAAAATGTCTAAGGGTTAGGGTTTGATTGGTTTAATCTAATGCACGTATTTACTGCTGCGTGATATATAGAAAGTAGCATATTTATGAATGTTGAACAACTAAAAAAAAGTTGCAGAATGTTCTTACTACTCCTCCTAATCTTAAATCTCAATACCACACAGACAGTGTAATGAAAACCTTCAAGGTGGCAGCATATATGATACAATAATAAAAAATACCCATGAACTTTGAAATGGGAATATTATGATTTTTTGCATAATGCTTGATGGAATGGTTTGTGGACAGTAATGTTAACTTTTTCTTCAAAATCTGACAGATTTTACTTTTTTTTTTTATCAGTTATTTAAATTATGCTTATTTGCTCATACTGTTAAGAGGTCATTTTATATTAGAGCCTTACAAAAAAAAAATGCTAACAATGTTTGTCTTCTCTGTTTAGCCTATTTTCAGGCACAACAGTATCCTCATGGAGCTGGGGGACCAACAGTCTATCAACCACAACACACTGTACCTCCATCTCCATCTTCTACACCCTACTCAACTCAGTACATGCATTCTGTACCTTCTCACACTGTTTCTGCATCATCGATTAATCCTTCATATCCAGGACAACCCCCAGTCTCTGGGACAACAGTTGTCTCTGCAGCTTCCCCTTTCTCCTCTTCTCTTACTTTGTCTGGAGCCTCCTTCCAGCATGGCGGACCTGGAGCTCCGATGTCTTCTTGTCCACCACCACCTTCAGGTATTCTGCCTGTCCAATATGATCTGTCTGCCTCACAAAAAACAGGTCTACACTTATTCATGTTTGTAGGCTTTGTTTCATTTTTCTTTATTAGAAAACAGCTTATAAGTTCAAAACCTATGTTTCTAAGAGTACGTGTATTTTTTGTACCACTTCTGTTGGCATTCAAAATCAATACAACAGATGAATGGATTTTCAAAGCAGTCCCAAAAACTGAGGATATTTTAGTGTCTATGAACCTTAGAAACATTGGTTCTAAAGTGTAACACTTTTTAACACACTCTAGAGCCTAGTTAATATTGTTTTATAAAGCTTTATTTAATGTTAATATAACTGGAATGGCTTATGGTTAAGGTTAAGTTGTTGTTTTATAATTTAAGATTGCTGCATGATACATGCATGTGCATAGTTTTCATTTCAAATTTAACAAACATTTTGCATGAGATTTGCCTTCATCTCTGTTCTACTAATTTTTCATGAATATACACACGGGTATTTTTGCTCAGTTTCTTGGTTCTCACATTTTAATCAGTACTTTATTGTAAGACCAAACATTCATTGTGCGGGTCAACTAAACATGCATATTACTTTGCACATAGCATAAAATACCATTAATAAATCACCTCTATCATCATATTTATCTTCTAATGTTTATAAATTTACAACTCCACTAAGAAATAACCCAACAAAAATCCATCCAGATTCTTATCCTGCTGTTTTCATTGCTGGTTTGTGGCCCATAGTTAAAATTTAATATATGCTGAAGAACATTCACCTCTCCAGAGAAACACTTGTAAAAATAAAAAATCTTAAGGCACACACATTAGCTGGTTGTGTTTTCATAGAATCATGGCAAAAAATGTATTTTTTTGTCTCTCTTCCCTTAATGAAAATATTAAAACTGATCAAAGCAGTTAACAAAATTAATTTCTGTGATCAACGTGTTATGTTGAAAACGTCTAGCATCCTGAAGTATGCTACTGATTCCACCAGTTCAGTTTTACTCTTTATTTTGAGGAGGTTTGCAGACTTTGGAGCAACACCCTGCATTAGTTCTTAATATATATAGGCCCTTCTTCCTCCCTAGTTTGTATCCTAACAACTATGTTTAAAATTCAAGTTTTACATTTAGTCTGTGCGCCAGGAGATACCATTGATTCTTTTCCAGCGCCAGTGATGAGGTTCAGCACATTTGGTGCTTTACAAAAGTTTGCAGTCCATTGACCAATTCTCTAATTTTACTAAATAACAAATCCTTTGAAATTTTGTTTTCTGTGCTATTTTTATTTCAAAGCATGGAAACTCAATTTGCTTTTTAACATGGCATTTTTTATTTTAGGAAAATATTTTAAAGGTAAGAAGAAATATAGTGTTGGGAAGAAATACATAAACTGCATATATTTTATCCTTTTTTTCCTCAACATAAAATAACTGATTTGAAACAAACATTTCAGAGAGCAAAATTTCATTGTAGAATTTGTTGTTCATTAAAACTATAGAATCAGTCAAGGAACCAATTAGTTTTGGAGGGCACTATATTTGAGAAGAAAAAGACAGCAATATGTTCACACTTACATTTTACAGTGTGACATTTTGGTGTTTGTAATTAGTGACAGATCTTTTTGGATATTTTTGACTAAATTATACATGATTTTATACTTAAATGAAGCATTTTGCTAATTTGTATATCAGTTTCTTTAAATATTTTTGTGTTTTATAAGTAATATACAGTATTTTTATTATTTATTTATTTTGTCTGTGGCAGTGCAAAAAAAGCCTATACTGTTCTGTAAACAGAAATCTAATTGTGCTAATTGTGAAATGTTGAATTCATCATTATAACTTACTCATTAAATTTTTTTTTTTTTTTACAGTTTAATGAATACTAAAATAAGTGTGAAGGAATTAAACACTATATTTGAAAATGCTTATGATCATATTTTTTTAAACCTGATAAATCCTACTTGTTTGTACAATATACTGCATTTAGAACTTTCTTATTAAATATAATTTATATTGGCTGATTGAAACAAATGTTTCACATCTATGAATTTTATTTTTATCTACAGGAGATTTAAACATTCAGGACATCCTGTGCTACCTAGAAGGTTTTTTTTTTTATCTAGTCCCTTAATATTTAATTCATCAATTATCACAGAGAACAATAATTTTCAAAATTAACAATTGCAATTATCACAAGTAATAAGAATTATGATTGCTTGTTGATTAACATTAATATAATGCATAATTTAATTTTCACTTGATTATATCATTTAATTTTTTATGACTTAATGAAGAGATAAGCTACAGATGCAGCCTGATATTTTGGCACTTCCTTTATGGATCACGTTTTCTGTTGAAATGTTGCTTGGGCATGTTCAGTTGGCGAATATTTAATATAGCCTTCTCTTTCCAGCTAAAATACTGACACCCTTTTTAGGCATTACACAATGAATAAAACTAACACACTTCATAACTAAAGCTATAAACAGAAGTTATTCTTGTGTTTTACTTTAGTTTTACTAAACTGTTTTTCCCCTGCAAATCATAAAATGTCTTTTGATTAAGTAATGTTAGTGTGAAAGATTTGGCTTTAAATATTATTCGCATTTTTTCTTTTTTTTTTTTTAAAAAAGTGTTAAAATTAATTTAAATTGAAGGTTAGGAAATGACATATTTCACATCCCTAGTAATAAACTTAAATTGCAAAGAAAACATGCAAGTGTAAATTTCTATTTGATAACAAAATCCTATTATTATTATTATTATTATTATTATTATAAGCTTGCAGATGTTTGTATATATCTTTTGAAGATGACAGTCTGTTTGCTTAGTGCTCAAAAACGGAAAGGAAAAGTTAAAAATGTACACTTAACTGGAGATTTCCTTCACGCTGTATGGGTGCTGCCAAAAGTGCCACAGAATCTTTCAGGGTAAAAAAAAAAATTAATGGAGAGATGGACCCAATAACCTCATTGCTTAAAAGGCTAGATAACCAAGTTCTACTATCAGCCTCTTTATATAAAATTGGAGAATTGAGAGTCTTTGCATATTTTAGCATAGAAATACTGTAATTTTCTGTAGTTGCTGCATAGTCTTCATATTTTACATCATAAATAATACCGGAGTGCTTGCTTTCATTGTACAAGTGATAGTAGGTTAACTGTAGACATTTCTCAGCCCCAGCCACGGTGTTTGCCTCAACGCAAAGTATAAATCCGACCTAAATTAGAAATGTGCACCTTGGAGTTGGTAACAGATGCAACAGTTTTCTGTGGCCTTTTTCCTTCACTTACAGGAACTTGCATTATTGATTCAGGGAAAATTAAAAAAGTAAACTCAAACTATTAATCAAGTACAATATTTCTCTTATTAAGACAGTGTGTTATTACAAGGTGCCAATGATGAAGTGTTCAGTGATTAATATACTTGTAAGGAACTGGACAAAGAGTGTAATTGTGATATTTGTCACAAGAAATGTGTTACTTAATTTTTAATTACTCCAAAATTATTTGATTAAAGAAAGCAGTAAGTTATTGTTAAAATATTGCCCATGTCAAATATTTCACCTAATCATGTATGTCAGTTTCCTTGTTGAGGTTTTAGTAACAGCAAACTATATACCTATATCTTTCTTGAAAAATTATGTTCTTGCATTTTAATGGGTTTTAACACCCTGCAATTTTATTGCAGATAAGTAATAATGTGAATCACAAGAATGATTTTGTTTTGTAAATGATTTCAGATTGCAAACAAATCAACACAAGCTATCATGACTGGATGATTCAATTTTTATAATTGAAACCTTCTTTAAACAATTAGTTATTTTTATACTCCTACTAGTGATTGCTACTCAGAAATTGTTTTCTGTTGTGATAATGGTAAGTCATGGCAATTACTGCTTCCAGCAGAGAAAACTCTTTTTTTCAATCATTTAGCCTTTAAAAGCTGAATTAGTTCTTCAGTTTGTGTTTGTACAAAACAGAGCAGCAGGCAGACAGGCTTCATGGTCATCTTTGTTAATGTGGATACTCAAGTTTCTGAAAGCTATTGACATTGTACAAAATGTAAATATTTGTATTTTTTTTTTTTTTGTGGTTTAAGTGCATCATTTTTTTCCTTAATCAGTACTTGTGTGAGAATGACTGGCTAATGCCAGCTTTTTGAGGTGACCCTCCGTTGAGGGTCTGTTATTAATACTACCAGTTTGCACTGAAGTGTGTCACATTTCCAATTCCTTTTTAATGATTCTGAAAGCAAAACCTACTTTTGCATTTGAAATGTGGCCTGCCTAAGTGTTACTATAACCTAGATTTTATTAACCTTTTGTTTTTAAAATTTCATGTGATATTTAAATAGGGTTCTATTTTTGTACTTTGAGATATAGTCTGTTCTTTTTACCCTTTCTTACTGATACTGTTTGGTGTCCCACCTTCAATCCCCACAGGACCACAAAATGGATGGAATGATCCACCAAGTTTCAGCAGAGGGACAAAGAAGAAGAAGGTAGTATGTTTAAAAATGAAAGATTCTCTGCATTTTAATGTATTAGTTTGGGTATTGTATTAATATGTATGTTAAAATAAAAAATAGTAATTATGATTATTAAACATTAACCTGAATAAGCTGAGTAGTTTTACAAAAATATTTTTTTTTTTTTTTTTTTTTTTTTTAGTTTATTTATTGATCCCTATGCTTCACTAAAAATGTAAACTCACAGAGACATGGTTTCCCAAATCTTAAGCATTCTTTAGTTTAAATAAATAAATGTATACAGAAGTCCCACAGGTGATGCGTTCCAAGATCTACCCGGATACCCAAAACTGTGGATAGTAGAAAACTCTTTATATGTATTTTTTCTTTTAAAGACAGTACATACATACAATAAAGTTAAAATTGTACACAATTTGATATTACCAACATTAAAAAGAAATAAAATGTATTTATTTTTATACTCTCTCTCTCTCGCTGCACACAGAATGCGTGATTTGGACAAAATGTATCTAAAATGATGAAAACGTTTGCTCAAAATGGCATGCAATTTGAAACTTGTTAGAATAAGTTAATGGGTTATTTCTGGAATTTTTCATTTAATGTTTTTGGGTCACAGTAAACCAGAGAAATCAAATCCGCAGATACAGAGGTTCTACTGTACATCAAAACAGTGTTTCAGACAGTTCATTTTTAAATTTAAAAAGTGCCCATCATTACAGAGAGTGCTGTTTTTTGAGAGTTTAAAAAAAAAAAATCTGTTTTTTTTTCTAAACTCACTAGTATTTGAGAATAAGTGTTTGCTGCCTAATGTGTTTTCTGTAGATATTGTATATTTTAGATCTTTCTTTTGTAAGTGCTAATAGTTTAAAATGTACTATTTTGTTATAGTTGTTTAGCTTTTCTTTATAATGTGAATTTTTGAGAAATATTCCAATTTGTAATATGTGGTGTACAATGTGCTACATGAAGACTGTTAAATTAACGCAAGTATGAATTTATTTGCTATGCCACTCAATATTCATAAACATTAAATTCCACAATTCAAAAAACAATGCAGTAAGTTTATAAAAATGTGTTGCTGACTAGGAAATACTGTACTGCAGAAGTTAATGTGTGTGTGCTTATGTTTAACTTCTCATAGCAGTACTTAAAGCATCTTTTAAAAGGTGTAATTTTGCCATGTTTTTCCCAGCTTCCAGAAGACTACACTCCTCCTGCTCCAATTACTGCTCCTATAATGAATCCACTAGTTCCTGATCAATCCCAGCAGTTGGCCCACCCACCTGTCTTCCAGCCACAGCAGTCACCAGCTGGACCACCTTTGTCACAGCCTGCTTTTCAGATGATGCAGCAACCTTTATCACAGCCTAGTGTGGTTACTCCGACGCGAAAGCTTAGCACAGAGGGACCCCCAGGAGCACCAATAGGTGACGTCATACAGGTCAGTGTATGCACTTTACTATACTCCGTTCCGAGCATGCAAAATGGAATGAATAACTAGCAAGTATAGTGTAATATCACTTTTGTGGAAAACCTCTAGCACTTAACAATGTAGAATGACTATAGAGCTGACATTTAGTCTGTGAGGCTTTGGGTTTCCCATTGATTTATAGGGTCCTGTTTTGTACCTTTAAATAAAGCACAAGCAAGTTTAAAAACCACTGTCTAATTGCATTCCAAAATACATGTACATTGAATAATAAATAGTTTATTAAGTTAACACACATCTCAATGCCATTAGGCAGGTACTGAGGAACTGTGTGTGTTCAGTGCAACAGGACAATTGTCAGCAATACAGATTTAAGAACTTTAAGCCTAACATGGTAGTAGGTGTCCATCACAAATGGAGGAGTTAATCAAAAATAGCAGCCCTACTATACTCTCCCATCCCCACACCCACAAAGCAGTGTTTTTGATATGTTGAGAATGGATCATCACTCAGAACCATCCAGCAGACTCTGATCCTGTGGTTGCAAATGGTGTTGATGAAAGCATCTACTTGTTCACAGTAATACACTACCGGCAGTTACTCTGTTAACAGCTGAGTACAGCAGTAGTGCTGAGAGAGGCATATTGGAGCACTAAACTCTTCTTAACAGTTAAGGGAAAGGGTTATGTTAGGTGAAAACTCAAAGAAGTGACATCCTAGCAGTGAAAGTCAAGAAGACATAGTGGCAGTAAGCTATAGAATCACGATACTGGTAACTGGAGTGTTGGAAAGTATCGCCTGGTTTGAAGAGCTCATGACTTGTGCTGAAAAAACTATCACATGAGATCTCAAAATCATTGTTGATCTAGTGCAATTATCTGTCTATCTCAATATTATCCCCATCTGTGAAAATCACTTTTTTTTCACCTAAATGCTCCACCATGTCATACATCTCTATGGTAATAGAGTGATGTCCCCAGTCATATCTTATTCTAGTTGAACTGTGTGATTTAACTCTTATGTTTAGTTCTCCAACAGCTATCTGCAGTAATTAAGGAACACACGAGAGTCTATATGGGCCAGGATGGCTACGCTGTATATTGTAAAGTAGTCACTCAGTTTAGTTAATAAGAATTGGCCTCATAATAAATATAGTTAACAAATAGTTGCCTGTCTTTTAATGTTTTTTGTTTATTATACTTTGTTGTTTTCTTCAATGTTTTTCTTTTGTTCAGCCACCTCAGTATATGCCTGCTGAAAAAGTTGCCAAGAACCCTATTCCTGAAGAACACCTCATATTGAAGATCACGTTTGAAGGCTTAATAAATAGGTGTTTGAGTGCTGCAGTTGATCCAGTATGTATTCGACTTTTTATGCCTCTTCTGAAGATAATATAATTTATAAATCACTGGGTACTCCTTTGTTTGATTATACTGACTTTATTGATGTGGCTTAGACCATAGTAATATGTTGGATTGTTGTTTTTGCATTACAATGACATGCAGCAGATTATTTTATCCTAAGTTTATGCACTCTGATGACTTTGATATTTTACTTCCCTTAAAATTACTTGGCAAATAGCTAAAGATGTACACTAACTTTCTTTATATATGAACAGGAGTGTGATTTTTTTTTTTTTTCTGTCAATTTCTAATTTTCTGATTCTAAAAGTGTTTATCATTATTATTATTTATTTTTTATTTTTTTAGCAAACTAAAAGGAAGTTGGATGATGCTAACAAACGCCTAGAATCTCTTTATGATAAATTGTGCGAAAAAAATGTAAGTATGAGTTTGGTTTACAGATATCATTAATTGTATTATTCATAGATCTTCTGTTGTAAAATAATTCTTTCAAAACTGTGTAACGGGCTTACAGCTGCAGCCAGTTTTGGAAAAGAAAATCTGTATTCAGATTTCTGCCTAGTTTGTTTTGCCTTCAAATGATTTCTTCTGACTCATAGATTCAGAGGTCTGGTTTTGAATTCTTCTTTGGCACTTTGTCTGGATCAGGCACATTTTTCCACATATACATGTTTTTCTCCTCTCTGGGAAACTTCATGCAGTGGCAACTCAATCGATGAGCTGTCCCCTCTGAAAGTTAAAATGCTAGCTGGTACTTTGCCGGTACTCTTTTCTTAACACTAGAATTACCAGAGCCTACGAAAAAACTCGTAGATCCGTCCCACCTTAAATCGCTTCTTAAAACCGCTCTCACCTCTCCGCCAGCCTCCTTTGTCTTGTAAATGTGCCGATAAAAACAAACTGCAAGCAGCCGGCTATTCCATCCCCCCACCGACTCAGAACGTGCACGAACTTCTCCGAGCTCATGCCTCGATTATCTGGGAGTGAAGTGGAGTTTTAGAGTGGAAATAATAGATTGTTATTTGGAACACACGCATTTCATGTGTGTTCCGTTTCTACAGTAATCTGTGTAAACACAATGTTAAAACAAACTTTTTAATATTTTAGTAATAAATGTCACAAAATGTAGACATAAACTATAAAATGTGTGAAGCCTGACAGCCAAAGAGCAAATACACTTTCATAAAAGGTTCAGGACTTTTACAACAGCTTCCGTGGCGTACTGGTAAGATTTCGACACTTAGACCGCAGCAGACTTGCTGTACCTCAAGAGATCCGAGTTCGGATCTCCACTAGGGAGAAAATTTTGTTTATTTTTAACCTTCGCCGTTCTGCCTGCCTGAACTCCCTGTCTATCTATATAGTAATAACAGTAATTTTATTATTATATAGGAGCTTCCCTGTCTGCCTATCATATAGTGCCTTTCCTTCCTACCTATCTATATATCTATCCCCTTAGCTGTTTTTTATATATCTATTATACAACGCCTTCCCTGTTTATTTATATATCTAGTGCCTTCTCTGCCTGTCTGTTTGTCTGATTGCATATGGCGCTGAACTTACTGCTCTGTACTATTCTGTCTTCTGCATGTCCTGGAGTACAAAATAAACACCACCATACAGCAACATGTGCGAACTGGCAAGATCGGGGAAAAAACACGCGGTCACTGATTACAAACCGCAAGATGAATGCAAGAGACAATATATGTAAAAACATCATCGCACTAATGCAATATTATTTGAAAACAAACAGCGTCAGATCGGGTTTGAATATGCGCCCGATCTGACGCTGTTCGTTTTCTAATAATATTGCATGTACTGTGCGTTGAAACTGCTGTACTGAATAAGCAGACTCCTTCTGTAACAGCGTCAGCGTGTATTCAAACCCGATCTGACGCTCTTCTTTTTCAAATAATATTGCATGTATTGAACTATTTTAGAATAAAAACATACATTTGATTTCAGTCAGTCTGTAAGAGCCAGTGTAAATGCATGATAATTATAAAGGTTAGCTTTTTTTTTAATTCAGTTCCATTCTCTCAGTCGTGTCCACGATCCCCCCCCCATCTGACACTGCTTTTTTTCACATAAAGACGCGCTATAACTCAAATGTGATTTATTTGGAGACGCGCTATAGCTCGAATGTGATTTATTTGGAGACGCGCTATACTCGAATGTTATTTGTATAGGGAAGAAAGTACAATGTCAGGTGCTCATTCAGTGTAATAGGAACCATAGCACAGAGAGATGTGTACACTGCAACAAGTACACATGTCGTGAATGTAGGAAGGGTGTGTGGGAATTGTTAATATTTGAATGTGATGATTTTATACAGCACGGATCGGAAATCAGCAGTTCTTAGCATTGCACCACGCAAGCTGTCGTATCAACCGCCTACTGTAACTTGCTTTATTTTTTCTTCACGTATAGTCTAGAATAAAAGTGCACTTGTTTTGTTATTCTTGTACACCAACATATATTCCTGTGTTTGAGCGACCCGGGCATGCTCAAAAAAATAGATGTGTAATGCCACGAAAAGTGCACGCAGGCTCTTCAGTTCGGAAGCATTGGTACGAGAAAGCAGTCACAAATACGCTGCAAAGCTATAGCGCATCTTTATGTGAAAACAGCATTCTCAATTTGGGGGGGGTGTAGGGAAGGATCCTGAACACGACTGAGAGAATGAAAAGTGAATAAAAAAAAAATAACCTTTACAAGTATGATACATTACACCGGCTGTTACACACTGAAATCAAATGTATGTTCTTATTATAAAATAGTAAGAATAACAGCAGTTTACGTCTCAAAACTGAATCGGGCGGGATCGAACTCATAACCTTTTGAATACTAGTCAGCGGTGTGTCAATGTGGCATGCTAAGGTGGCTTTTTTCTGCAGTTATATTTTTGAATAAAAGCATACTTGTTCTGTTATATTTGTACCTTTTGTAAATGTGTTTGATATTTGGACTTCAGGCTTCATACATTATATAGTTTATGCTTACATTTTCTCATTTACTACTACAATATGAAAAACGTTTCTGTTTTAAAAATGTGTTTACACGGATTACTGTAGAAACAGAACACACGTGAAATGCGTGTATTCCAAATAATGATCTATTATTTCCACTCTAAAACTCCACTTCACTTCCAGATAATCAATCAAGGCATGAGCTGGGAGAAGTTTGTGCATGTTCTAAGTCGTTGGGGGGATGGAATAGCCGGCTACTTGCAGCTTTTCTTTTATCAGCACATTTAGATTAACAAAAGACGCTGGCGGAGAGGTGAGAACGGTTTTAAGAAGCGATTTAAGGTGGGACGGACCTACGAGTTTTTTCGTAGGCTCTGGTAATTCTAGTGTTAAACTAGATGAGCATTACTCAGAAAACCTAACATAGGGAGAAAGTGCAGCAGACAGCGTTCATGAATGGTGATTGAACACACATTGATTAAACTTTATAACTGCATGCCCCATACTTCAGAATTCAAGGTTTCAAATTCTGTATCAATAGAATTCTTTAACCATACTTATTTCTTGTGTTTGAAGAAGCCATTTCTCTAGTAAAAACTTCCAATCTTATTGCACGTCATCTGTAGAGTCCCCATGCACTCTGAAAGAAGCTTTCTGTGTAATGGTCCACACACAGTATATTTCCTGTGTTTTACTCAAATCTGTTCCATGTAATACAAATAACCAATCATAGATAGCTATAAATCATGGAAATGGTTTGAACCTCAGCTATCCAGTGGTAATGAGCCTGTCAGTGTAAGTGGGATCTTTGATTAAAGCAGGTTTCGCAGCTGTGATGTGCTGTTCTCCTGGGTATATATATACTATATGTGTGTGCGAATCACATAGTTTACAAATGAAAGTGAGCCGACTACATGGAAACTTGTGATGTACTTGAAAGAAGACAACCTTTGGGTATGTAAAAATAGCATTATTGCTTTTGATTGACTTTATTGGGACGTACCCATTGTCACAAAAGCCACAAAGAGCCATAGCAAGGTTTGGGGCAGCCACCCGTATATTTGGTTTCCTGGCTGCAAATTGTACTTTAAATGATAGCACTGCTGTGCACAAAACCGAGTCCAAAACAGAACTGAGGGAATAGGGAAAAGGTGGAGGCTTTTAAAGGGGAAGACAGGAAGTGAAGTCAAAAGGGTCGGGCTCATGAAGGTCTTCAGCCGTAGGTTCGAGCCTGGACATGACATCACAGAGGCCGGAGCTGGCAAGGCTCGGTCCCGTGAGTGACGTCAAGAGGGCCAGGTGGAATCTCCCATGAATGGTCTGCAGGCAAGGGAAAAAAAGAATCGGTACACTCTGCGACATCCCGGTATGACTCGGAACTGCCTTTACTCAAGCCCTTTAGCTGCCTCCCATGCGCTCATGTGTGACACCGTATTTCAAAGTTACTATTTCTATGTCCCACTGCTGGGATGGCTTATGCATAAGTGGTTAATATATGAAATATGATGCACATAAACTCTTTACGGCATAATATGAGGAGTTATGAATTTTAGGCGAAGCAATAGTATATATTTTTAAAACCTTAAAAGAATACACAAACATCTGTTAGTTAAAATATTTTGCTTATTCAAAAGCAAAGATGCTTTTTGTTTGGTAGTTTTAATTTGTGTCATTTATTGAAGAATATTCTTAAGATTAAACTTTCCCTGCGACCTTAAAAAAATAAAATCCTCTACTGAAGGGCAGTGTTTTATTTATTTGGTTTTAAGGATTTCATTTGTGAATTTCTTACAAATTAAACAGAAGTACATACATGAAACAGGAACTAAAAGAGGGAACATGCTGCGTTTTTTTCCAGACTTCCATTAACTCCAAATCCATTAATACTGTGAGATCCACACCTCTTTCAGCATCATGAAAGTTGTATTACAGAACAGACCATTTAAAATGTGTTTTATGGCACTTTGTGACAAGTGCTACTGGTTGTAATTGGTGTCTTCCTATCTGTTCACTAGTAGACAGGCTGTCCAGGTTGGCTGATACTTTTCACCTGTAATCATTGAATGTCTTTATGTTGAATTTCTATAAATGAAGGCATTAGTTTTGAGTAAACTTAAGCAAAATGGTAATAATTGCACAAAATAATCCGAATGCCTTTTCAAACAATGGACAACACCTAGTTACTTTTGCATGTATTAAATACATAGTCACTGAATCAATTGTTTGATTTAGGATCAGATATGAAAAGTTTGTTGATTTTTCTTGTAAGAAAAACAGTGGATTTTAGCTGCTTGTTGTCTATAGCATTATGAATAAATTTTGTCTGCTGCTTTCCCCTTTTTCTTTACAGCTATCAGCAGCGATTATCACAGGATTACACAGCATTGCCAGAAGTATTGAAAATCGCAACTACCTAGAAGGTTTGGCTATCCACACTCACATAGTCAGTAACAGTAACTTCAGTGAAACGTCCGCTTTCATGCCAGTTCTCAAGGTAGTTCTAACACAAGCCAACAAGTTGGGAGTGTAGGTGATCTTCAAAAGCTTGCAGACGTCTTACTGCCAAAGCCCATGTAATAAAACTTGAGTTATGGTTTATGTCCTAAAAAGAACCCCCCTTTTTTTTTTTTTTTTATCATGTCTGTCTTACCTTTGTAACTGAAACTTGGACTGCTTGGAGTCTGAGCAAATATGATTTTAGATGTAATTAGTGAACTGCAGCTAAATGGGAAGTTTCTAGTATTCAAGACAATGTTTATGACATGTATTTTTGAAATTGTCCCGTGAACTGGCCAGCTGTCCTCGGAGTCACAAAACACCTTTGCACCTTCTCTTTATAACACAGTTATAGAGCACCAGCTCAATAATAGAATTGTGTTTTTAATTTTGCAAGATTTTAATTTCATCTGTTTTAGCTTTACATGTTATAAAAAATTATGTGTGATGATTGGTTTGACATTTTATTGGTTTACTGGTATCACTAGTAACCACAGGCCAACACTATTTATATGAAAATGTACTTGAGAGGCTGAAGAGAGGCTGCTGCGACTGGTGATCTAAAAAGGTGTGCTTGCTGTTATTGGCATAAACTTAAAAAAAAAAAAAAGATAATGGATTTTCTGTTAAAAAGAAGAAAAACTTGTACATTGTCTAATTCATGAATGAAGCTGAAGTACAGTACACCTTGGTGCTTTATGATTAGTGTTTTAAGTTTATGTACAAGAACTCCTCTGTCCCATTAGTGGGCATGGTTTTGTTTAACTCCATCCTCTAGCAATATTATATAAATGAAAGATTTACGATTTGAGTTCAAGAACCACAAGAATGATGGGCATTCCATATCTCAAATGTGTTAAATTGCATCACATGTCCTAATGTGAAAGTGCTGCCTGTGTATTTTATTTGTGTTTTTGTTAGCTGTATCCAAACATTGTATTCCATTTCTTTTCTAATCATGGAAAAAAGTTAAATTTCAGCAACATGCAATATTTTAAATAAAATAGTAATTTATTTTAAAACATGTCTGTGTGAAAGAACATTTTTAATTGTGTTTTTATGCCTTTCAAATACATCAGATGAATATTTTCTCTTTTAACATTGAGAGTAATAAAAATTAATAAACAAGTTGTTCATTTGAGAATACAGGTGGAGTCTGAAGGGTACGTACGTAAAGACAAAGAGAAAAATGACAGATGAGTGCCCTCAATGTAGACACTGCGGCGGGACATTGTTAGCTTGTATCATATTGTAAGTATGTTCGTATTAAATGCCTTTTAATTGCTCTCAAATATAATGAAAACAGTAAACAAATACAGTTCCATAATTGTACAATACTTGCCTTTTTTCCGTTCCTTTACACTGTCGAGGACGGGATGGTAAAGTTCATTGATTTATTTATTATTTTTTCTTTTTAAATGAGAGCCCATTTAGGAACTGGTGATTGATTCCCATAATATTTTTAATTAAAATAGTTACTTTATTCAAAGCATTGAGTTTCTTTGTCAGAATACAGGAGTGAGAAAAGTGAAAGTCCCAGATGTTGCAGGATATCATGAAGTGCAACAGATATGGTATTCTCTCTGGACCGGTTTTGACAATATGCAAACTGGCTATCTGGAATCTGGAAGCTTTTCATTACACTTGGAGTAGCCATTCGCTTTTATTTCTTAGAATCGGGGACAATTGTTGTCCTTTTGAAGCGGACAAGGACCACAGATTCTCTCAGATCGACAGTAAAGATGTCTCTGAAGATCTCAGCTGATTGGTTACTACAGGGTTTAAAACATGCCTTAAAATTCCATCTGGACTGGAATCCTTCATTCATTTAAAAATTGCCATTATGTCATGTATAGAACCAAAGATGGACCATGTGGTTCTGCGGACAGTTGAATAGCAGGCTGCTTGTTATTACCGTCAAAAGGGGCATAGAAGGTATTAAGTTCATCGGCAAGTGAGATTGTATTAGGCTGTAGTCCTTTTTAGCATGAATTGCTACAGAGACTAAATCGGTTTCTAGTTTATTCCTGTACTAATATTTATACACTTAATTGATTTTCTGAATTTGTATCTGTATTTCTTGTACATTTCCATGTCACCATTCTGAAATGCAATCCTGTGTGCCTTTAGTCAATTCCTGATATCAGCAGTGATACACGGATTATTATTACAGAATACTGCTTATTGAATTGTGTTTGTAGGCACGTGGTTGTCCACACATTTTTTGATGATGAGTTCTTTTTCACTGCCTGCATTTTCATCCAGATCTCATTTGGAGTCTCTAAACATTTCCCAGTTTACGTGATCAAAGCAGTCCTGTAGTTTATCCTGTGCTTCTCAAGTCCAGCAGTGTTAAGGCTTCATTTCATGATTTATTTATTTATGCTCACATTTCACAGTACTTTTATTTATTTGCGCATTTATTTATTTATTTCATTTTGTCCGAATTAGTCCTCCATAGTACCCCACCACAGTGGATTATAAATAAAACAATCTTTATGTGATTTACTTGCTTTAATTTAAGGGGTTTGCCAAAAATACTATAAGAGTCATTTAGGAATGACCGCCATTTTTCTGCATAGCAACAAGCTGTTCCACAGTCAGGTGGGAGCATCAATCATTGTTTCCTTAGCTATTAAGCAAGTCAAAGGTCTGGAATTAAAGCCAAATATGTGGAATTCACACTTGGAAACTCTCACTGTCCAAAGAGCTGTCCATGCTAGTAAAAGCAGTTCATCATTAGGCTGAGAAAACATAACAAACCCTTTGGAAAGATATCAGAAACAAGAGGAATGGTCAAATTAACCATTTGGTACATTCTTAAAAAGAAGGAACACACTGGTGTACTCGGCAACACTAGAAGGTCTAGAAAACCAGAGAAGACATTGTGCTGGATGATTGCAGAATTCTGTCCTTGGTGAAGAAGATCTTCTTCATAACATTTAGCCAAACCAAGAACACTCTGGGAGGAAGACCTGTTATTGCCAAAGTCTACAATCAATAGAAGACTTCAAAAAAAGTAAAGACAGAGGGTTTACCCCAACACGCGCACTACTGGTAAACCTTGTGCATAGGATGGACAGATTAGACTTTGCCGGAAATCATTTTCTGAAACCATTTTCTTTGGACAAAGGAAATGAAGATCAATATATAACAAGAGTGTTGGAAAGTGACGAGTATGGAAAAGAGAAGAAACTGGTCATTATGCAATGAATACCACATCCTGTTTAAAACATGGTGGAGGTGGTGTTATGGCAGGATCATGCATGGCTGCCAAAGGAAGTCAGTCTACCTAGTGTTCATTGATAATATGACTGCTGGCAGAAGTAGCAAGATGATTTCTAGTATACAGGGCTATACTGCCTGCTCAGATTCAGCCAAATGTGCTTCACAGCACAGATAGACAATGAGCTAAAACATACTGTGAAAGCAAACCAAGCGTTTTTCAACACAAAGTAGTGGAAGATCAGCTGACCTCAACCCAATTGGACATGCGTTTCACTTGCTGAAGACAAAACTGATGGTAGAAAGTTCAACAAACAAGCAACAACTGAAGACAGCCGCAGTAAAGACCTGGCAAAGTATGCTCCTAATGAGATGACAGATGGTGTCCTGGAGAATCACTGAGCTCCTGGACAGTCTGAGGTGCAACCTGGCAGTGTCAGATGGACTGAAACATAATGTCCCAGAGGTGTTCCATTGGATTTAGGTCAGGCCAGCATGGGGGCCAGTCAGTGGTATCAATTCCTTCAGGAACTGCCTGCATACTCTCGCCACATGAGGCCGGGCATTGTCTTGCACCAGGAGGAACCCAGGACCCACTGCATCCAACATAGGGTCTGACAATGGGTCCAAGGATTTCATCCCGATACCCAATGGCAGTCAAGGTGTTGTTTTCTAGCCTGGAGAGGATTTGTGTGTTCTCCATGGATATGACTCCCCAGACCATCACTGACCCAACACCAAACCGGTCATGCTGAATGATTTTACAGGCAGCATTACATTCTCCACTGCTTCTCCAGACCCTTTCATGTCTGTCACATGTGCTCAGTGTGAACCTGCTCTCATCTGTGAAAATTACAGGGTGCCAGTGGTGGACCTGCCAATTTTGGTATTCTATGGCAAATGTCCTTTGAGCTCCACGGTGCCAGGCAGTGAGCACAGGGCCCAGCAGAGGACGTCAGGCCCTCAGGCCACCCTCATGAAGTCTGTTTCTGATTGTTTAGTCAGAGAAATTCAGACCAGTGGCCTTGATCCCCCCATCCTGAAGACGTTGAACTACCTGTGCAACCTCTGTAGGGTCCAGGTATTGCCTTATAATACCAAATGCAAGACGAGTGAAAAACAGTCAGTGGCCTCCATCCACCTGTTAAACCATTCCTGTTTTGGGGGTTGTCTCATTGTTGCCCCTCTAGTGCACCTGTTGTTAATTTTATTAACACCAAAGCAGCTGAAACTGATTAACAACCCTCTGTACTACTTACCTGACCAGGTCAATATCCCAGAAGTTTCATTGTCTTGATGCTATACTCTGATTAAAAAGTGTTCCTTTAATTTTGTTTAGATGGCTACATCTGGAAAATCCAACAAATCCAAGCAATGGAGGGATGATGTGTGGCATGTTGATTAGCATGTGCCAGTGTAAATTATGATGTAATCTGTATATTTGACAATAACATCCCTCTACACTGGAAGAAATATACTGGAAATGTAGGTAAATAAGCATCCATCGACAGCAAAAAATGTTGCCAATATGTATTAGGCAATTGTGAGAAGCAAGTGTAGCAGATAACAGTGAAGAGGAACAAATTAAAAAGAAAAAGTTACATAATTATAACAAATAAGTACAATTTATTTATTAATAAAAATGTATGTAAAGCCCTGTACTAGAGAAGAAGAAAGAACAATAAATAATGTTGCACCTGAATGCAAACTGACTTCTACATATTGGGTCATGTGGGCCCTCTGGAGGACTCATTCGTATTGTCCTGCTGATGTCGATGCAGGGATGTTCTTGCTACAGATTGAGGAGCTGAGCTTGGAGCTCCTGGTTTCAGTGCCTTGAAGAGCAAAGTGTTAAAAAAGAGTGCAAAGAATTCTAAAAAGTGCATAAAATAAAAACTACATTAAGATATTACAAATTTTGTGCCAAATAAAACAAAAAATGTAAAAAAAAGACATTTCAGTACAGAAAAATAAAAATTGGAGAATGAAATAAATGCATGTAAACCTCAAAAAGCAGGTATGTGAAGTTAACATCAAGATATCCAGGTGAATGAGAATGTGAATGGTTGCACATTGGGGCTTGGCGATGGCTAGAAAGCTGTCATTGGAACACCTAGATGTCTAAGTGATATACACGAGGTAATGCGCTTGGGAAAGCAGATCATAACCTGGTTTTGCTTCAGCCTCACTACAAACCAAGAGTGAGGGAGCTACCTACAACCACACGCTCATTCAGGAAGTGGTCCCCTGAGGCAGAGCAGGCTCTGAGAGACTGCTTTGGAACTACAGACTGGGATATCCTGCAGGGGTCACATAGTGAGAACATTGAGGAGGTTGTTGACTGCACTACTGACTACATCAACTTCTGTATGGACATTGTAGTTCCAGTAAGAACAGTATGCTGCTATGCTAACAACAAGCCATGGATTACAAGTGACATCAAGGGCCTTTTGAACCAGAAGAAAAGTGCTTTTAAAGGTGGTGATCAGTATAAGCTCAAGCGTGTGCAGAAGGAACTCCGAGTCCAGCTCAGTGCGGCAAAGGAGTAGTACAGGAGAAAGTTGGAGCAGAAGTTACAGAATAACAGCATGAAGGAAGTGTGGGATGGGATGAAGATCATCACTGGCTGCAGCTCGAAGCAGAGTGCCACCATCGAGAGAGACATGGAGAAAGCAAACCAAATGAACAACTTCTTTAACAGGTTTGACCACCCTAACCCACTCTCACCTTGGACTACTGCATCCTCCACCCATCCTTCTGCTGATACCAGCATAGAAAAGAGTTTCCTCCCACCCTCAATTACAGCAGCTCAGGGAGCAGAGAGCTGAGGAGACTTCGTGCCAGAAAAGCAGTGGGTCCAGATGGAGTATCACCATGACTGCTGAAGGCCTGTACATTGGAGCTGGGGAGATCTCTACAGCGCATCTTCAACCTGAGCCTGGAACAGGGGAGAGTCCCGAGGCTTTGGAAAACATCTTGCATCACCCCAGTCCCAAAGGTATCACGTCCTAGTGAGCTGAATGACTTCTGGCTTGTTGCTCTGACGTCACATATGATGAACACAATGGAGTGGCTGCTGCTTCACCACCTGAGGCCACGGGTCCGCCACACCCTCGATCCTCTGCAGTTCACATACCAGGAGAAGGTGGGAGCAGAGGATACCATCATCTATATGCTACACTGATCCCTATCCCACTTGGACAGAGGCAGTGGTGCTGTAAGAATTATGTTTCTGGACTTCTCTAGCGCCTTCAACACCATCCAACCTCTGCTCCTTAGGGACAAGCTGACAGAGATGGGAGTAGACTCACACCTGGTGGCATGGATCGTGGACTATCTTACAGACAGACCTCAGTATGTGTGTCTCGGGAACTGCAGGTCTGACATTGTGGTCAGCAACACAGGAGCGCCGCAGGGGACTGTACTTTCTCCAGTCCTGTTCAGCCTATATACATCAGACTTCCAATACAATTTGGAGTCCTGCCACGTACAAAAGTTCGCTGATGACACTGCTATCGTGGCCTGCAGGAGGAGGAGTATAGGAACCTAATCAAGGACTTTGTTAAATGGTGCCACTCAAAGCACCTACAACTGAACACCAGCAAAACCAAGGAACTGGTGGTGGATTTTAGGAGACCCAGGCCCCTCCTGGACCCTGTGATCATCAGAGGTGACTGTGTGCAGAAATTACAGACCTATAAATACCTCGGAGTGCAGCTGAATGATAAATTGGACTGGACTGCCAATACTGATGCTCTGTGTAAGAAAGGTCAGAGCCGACTATACTTCCTTAGAAGCAATAAGATGCTGCAGATGTTCTACCAGATGGTTGTGGTGAGTGCCCTCTTCTACACTGTGGTGTGCTGGGGAGGCAGCATAAAGATGAAGGACGCCTCACATCTGGACAAACTGGTGAGGAAGGCAGTCTCTATTGTAGGCACAGAGCTGGACAGTTTGACATCTGTGGCAGAGCGACGGGCGCTGAGCAGGTTACTGTCAATAATGGAGAATCCACTGCATCCACTGAACAGTATCATCACCAGACAGAGGAGCAGCTTCAGCGACAGACTGCTGTCACTGTCCTGCTCCACTGATAGACTGAGGAGATCGTTCCTCCCCCACACTATGTGACTCTTCAATTCTACCGGGGGGGGGGGGGGGGTAAATGCTAACATTATACAAAGTTATTGTCTGTTTTACCTGCATTTTTATCACTCTTTAATTTAATGTTTTTTTTTATCTCGGATTATCTTACCTACCCCCTGCTCGCTTCTCTCGCCAACCCCCGTATTTGATTTTCCGGATACACACTTTTAAGATTTTTTTTTTCTTTGAATTGTTGCTATTTCAGAACTTCTGTAAAAACAATATTTGGAATCTTTCGAGTCCAAATATGCTTTATCTTTTAAATGAGGTCCGTGAGGCATGTGTTTAATGACTTTATACCATAATTTAGGATAGGTTTCTCTGTTTGGAATTTCAGCACAGACAAAACGATCTACAGCATCAGCAGTTAATAATTTTTTTTACAAAGTAACCAATAAATGCATGTGAGGTAAACTCGGTTTTTGAAATTCTCAAGATTCTTTATTTGTCACATGCATAGTTACAGTATATAGGACAACATGCAGTGAGATGCATCCTGATCCGCTTATCAAAAACTCTGCAAAGTTAGAAGAATATCAGTTAAATTAACAAAAAGTCATAGATTGAAAGATAACAGTATAGCAGAACATAATAAATAAGTAAAATTATGTGAATAAAGTAGAATTAAGTGTTAAGGTGCAATAGTGTAGTCAGACTGGTGCATAGTTAAATGAGGCAGTTTGTTTGTTTGCGCTACTATGATCTTTACCTCCTTTTTTTGTACTTTCATATCCTTTAACTTTCTCCACAAGTGTATTGCGCCTTTTTTTTTTTTTTGAGCCTTTCGAATTCCATTGCTTTCATAATCTCTAACCTGCTCTGCATGTGTATAGCGCCAACGTTTGTGAACGTCTTATGAAGTTCTACTCTGTCTTTTAATTCTGAGCCCAATTGGACGTGCTTTTTTTCAATTCCACTTGTTCCGGGCTGATAATTACTTTCCTTATTTTCTGTATTTGCACCTAGATTATTCTTTTTCATTTTTGCTCTTTTTTTCTCTCCAATGCTTTTGAGTCTCTTTTCTCCACGCTGCTTTCTTCTTCGCTTAGTCGTCGACGTTTCATTTATAACGTATTGTCCTTATACGCTTTATATGCGCTGAGAGCCCTGGATCTGTGTGTGCTCAAATCCTTCACACGACTGAATGTTTTACTGCCTCTTGTCTTATTTGATATTAGTTGTATGTAGGGCGTGTCTTGCAAGAATTTCATGTTCAGCGTCATTACGAGATGGTCCAGGGTCAATCTCTTGGCACAAAGTCTCATGTTTAAGGTCCCCGCGAGACATTCCGTGGCCAATCTCTTTAGTCTCGCGGGTCTTTTAAGTGTCTTCCGTGATCTTAACATGAAGATCACGTCTCGTCGCCCTTGTGTTTCTCTCCAGGAATTTTTTATAATAGAGAGATGTTGCTGCTGGAGTATGTGAATTTACCCTTGGGATTAATAAAGTATCTATCTATCTAATTGGTGATGCGGGTCATCATGCCTTGGCCAACATAAAACCATCACCAGTGAGTCAGTTGAGGGCTGACCCACTGAGGCCCACAGCTACAATATATAGTAACCTTGGAATGTGTTGAGCTTGACCATCATGAATTAAATATCCATCCATTATCCAACTCGCCATATCCTAACTATAGGGTCACGGGGGTCTGCTGGAGCCAATCCCAGCCAACACAGGAAACAAGCGCAAGGCAGGAAACAAACCCTGGGCAGGGCGCGAGCCCACACGCACACACAGACACACACTAGGGACAATTTAGAATCGCCAATCCACCTAACCTGCATGTCTTTGGACTGTGGGAGGAAACCGGAGTACCCGGAGGAAACCAACACAGACACGGGGAGAACATGCAAACTCCACGCAGGGAGGACACGGGAAGCGAACCCTGGTCTCCTAACTGCGAGGCAGCAGCACCAACCACTGCACCACCGTGCCGCCCATGAATTAAACATTAAGCAGCAATCCAATTGCAAGGGATTAAAGGGAAGTCATCGTTACAAAGTGTCACAGGCTGACGGAGGAGGCTGGAGACTGGTCGCTATTTAGTTGATGATAAGAAGGTGCTTTCACTCCAGCCAAAATGTGATTCTCAAAGAAAGCTTGAAAAAAATGGTGAGCACAGTATGGCCAGGAATGGCTTCTGGAGATCTTAAGGAGACGCCAGTACTCTAGGACACCAGTACACAACCCGCTAAACCGTGGCCATTAGAGAGACTGGATGAAGGCTTTTGGCAAGAAGAGTGTCCAGAACCTGGACTGAGATTTGTAGGTGCGAAGTTGTAAAGGTTTTATAGATAAAATGAACAAACCATCATTCCGGACTATTAACAGGAGAGTATGTTCAGGTTATCTTGATGTGTACTTTTCACTCAGCAGCTTCGGAGCAACTATTCCCACCCCCTTCATGTATTCAGGTATTTACAAGTATACAAATTTTCAAAGGAAAAGGCTAGTATGGATTAAACATACAGTATATATATTTCAATTTTGGTGTCTTTAGATTAAAAACAGGCAACATAAGCCTTGATGTCATGAAACAATACTTCCCTGTTGGAAAGAATTACAATTCACAGAACCACTTTAAGAGTCCAAAAAATCTGATTTGTTCTTGCAGCCTGAACAGTATTGTAATTACAGTGAACAAATACAATGAAGAACCCTTAAGGCATTGACTGATTGAAGTTTTGTCCGCTAGATGGCACTAACAGTCCAACCTTGAGATTCTTCCCTGCATATGTGCTGTCAACGTTTAATTAATGGGCAAATACCGATGACCCCCATTTATGTGAATCAGTTTCAACCCACTTCGTTTTCTGTCTGTTTAAACAAATCTGTCTTTATGTGTATTCATTATAGCATTTGTCAAATTTATATTTATCTACATGTGAACTTGTTACAAGACTGTGAGCCTGTACCGAGTGAAGAGGGTTACAGAAAAATAAACTGAACTAAATTGAATGGAATTGTATACTTTCAAAACACATAACTTTATTTTATTTAACAGAAAAACAAATCGGCTTACCAGACGTACTCTTTCCTCATATTCATATCAGTCGGGTTGCATGTATTTCTTGGCCAATACAAGGCTTTTTCAGAAGATGAAATATTCAAAGGGTGTGTTTGTTCCGCAGTATCAAGAACAGCAAATCTCAATACCAGTAAGAACAGAATCAAAATGTGGTGATGGAAATGATACAGATTTAAAATGCAATGACAGCTTTTCAACAAAGCCTTAAAATATACCGTATTGTATTCAGCCGTTTTAGTACGATCGTATAAAGTTGACGAATCACACTGGGCACATCAGTTGATTGACAATTATAATGCAAAGCATTTTGATCAGGCGTCTAGCTAGTGCATCATAATTTAACAGAAAAATGCTTTCCCCAAGCTAACATTTTGAGAAATGTCTTTGTATTTTCGTTCTTTCTTTTAGTCAATGGTAAAATGCGGTCAGACTCGAGAACTGAGCAGAAGACGCACCAAAATCAAGCTTGTAACGTGAGGCACCAGCACCGCACTGTCACGCAGCTGTTCTAATCCTCGTCCCTGTTGATGGCTGTGTGCACTTTGCTCGTTCTCCCCGCGTCGCTCTGTGGTCTTTTCTCTGTTTTAACTAAATGCGTTGTCACGTTAACTGCCATTCCCAAATTGATCCGATATTGCGCCCTGTCCGGTGTTTGAAATCTCTCCGCGTGGGGACGCTGATTTCATGCGGGATCTCCGGTTTAGTTCCACAGTGCAAAGACGTGGAGGTTACGCTGATGGGCGATGTCAAATTGGCCTTAACGGTGTGGTGTGTTCGCTGGGCGATGGACTGCCACCCTGCCCAGGGACTGGCCCTGCCTTGTGTCCACTTCTGACTGGGATAAACTCCAGCTTGCCCGCTACTATCGTTACGCTAATTGATTTAGACTGGAATTCCCGTGAGAAAACTATTAATTATATTCTTACTGCCCTGCAAATCCTGGCTACACGTACACCAGGTGAAATATTATTATTATTATTATTACACGATTTTATTCAACTTACCCCCTCTGTTTGTCTGGGTCAACTTTTGCAGTCAATTTTTGCCCACTTTTATCGAACCGATTTCCTTGAAACTTTGCATGCATGCTGACCTCCGGTAACAATGCAATATTTTATCAGTTTTGGCCAGTGATCTGTACGTTAACTACGTCAAATTTAAATTTCTCATTTCCTTAAATTCTTTTAGCGAATATACACATATATATGAAAAATTAGCAGTGTTGGTCAAGTTGTTAGCGTGTTGGATTAGCGATCTAAACGGTCGAAGGTTCAAGGCCAATGCACACAAATTAAATTAAAATAATCTTGTTGATTAATTGATACTAAAGTTATTACTTCAATACGATAGTTAAGCAGTACTGGTCAAGTGGTCAGCATGTTGGATATTCAATCAAATGGTGGAAGTTTCGAGACCAATGTACACAAACTATTTTTTTAATTTGACCGATATTTCATTATTCATATACAATTTTGGTAAATATGGTCTTTTCAGTGATTTGTTGATATTGGTTCAGTTTAGATTGAAGGTTCGATTCTCCAATAGACAAACGCACATTTCCAGAAAAAAATAACATTCTGAAAATTTCTCAGATTATAACCATTATCCTACCATACTTTAATTAACTTTTATATGATGTTTCATTTTCTTTCCATAGTTAAGCTGGTTAGAAATTTCACTTTAACGAATCTATGTACTTCAGTTGAATTAAATTAATTTTGAATGTTTTTATGGGCGCTCACGATTTTGTTTTTAGTCACACATGACCATCAAAATCTGAGTACAAGAAAACATTTAAAATCGCATAAAATCCAGTATTTTGCTATTTATAATCTCTCTCCATCCAAAAAATTGCCGTTACCCCTATTTAAAAATATATATATATCCATAATTCAGTGTCCATATCCAAGATGCCGCATTCGAAACCTGCATCTGAAAACATACGGGGAAGCGCGAAGCCTTCTCTTCAGCCGCGGCACCACATCCGGGTCCTGGCTGTTGAGGTTTTTGATGGTGTTGCTCATCCCGCTAGTTCGTCGTGTTGTGTGCGCGGCAACTCACTGTCGGCGCACGTTCCCTTTACGGCGCTATTAAGGGTAAAAGTTCAGAAAAAAATAAAAACAATCTAACAAGTCCTCTAACGAATGCAGTTTAGCTTCTCAGTCTGTAAGTAACCATTCTTTTAAAATTACTTAGTTTTGCTACTTGTTGAACATGTTCGTTGTGTTTTAGCACTGCACGTTCTCATTCCAACTTAGAAAGAAAATATACTTGGTGTCTGAAATATTATATTATTGTGTTTAGTGTTGCACTGCCACAAAATATACACACTAATGACTCGACTGATTAGGAAAATGTATGTTTTAAATGCCATATGTTCTACAGAAATCCTAGGATAGGTGTTTAACGTTTGGAGTATAGCGAGTTTGTGTAAGTATTTATTCAGACCTGAATAACCGTTGGAATATGACCCCAAGTTCGCTATCGGACACGTTTTCAGTAACAGATCAGGTTCGGGTCGTTAGGGTCAGCTTCACTAAAGTGGCGAGTCACTTCATGTAGTATATTTTGCATCCAGTATATTCCTCTTTCACCAGTCAGATAGCTTTTCCAGTCCACAAACAGGAAATTGTGTATGCCAAATATATATAAATCCTGGCATACACATTTCTATCTAATTTACACTCTCTATATATATTACAATCATTTTGTACATGTGATCATGATTGGACCTTGAACGCTATATATGGAGTATGTTAATCAACCTCATACATATGGATCCGTGATGTTGCAGAGCTTATTTGGCTGGTAGAGCAGCCTCCCACCTAAAGCATTAAGACTGAAGCACCCGCATTCAAGATTCTCTGGCTGCACCCAGAAACTGAAAGGTTAAGATCACATGCAGTCTTATAGCACCTCTCTTCTATTTTCAGGGGGTCGGGGAAAGGCATAAGGTGCCAGAGGAGTCAGTAGCTGCTGTTATTAAATGTAATGCCATGATTGGTATTTCAGTGAATAGTACAGGCCATATGAATAACTGAGGGGTAAGCCAGTTACATTACCAACAAGCTGCATTTGTTAGCCGTAAGTAGTGTCATTCTATTAATGTACTAGTCATCAGTGATGCTAAGGAGAGACTGACAAACATCATAGCTTGGTGGCCTGGGTCAACCCATAATTCATTTATTTTGAGGCAAAGTCACTTTAACAAATATGATGGTACTGCACATGGTGGTTGGCCTATTGGTGTGTTAACTGGTTGAATCCTGGGATTTACATAATGCCTGTACGATTGATTGTAACAGCATTCATGTTGTTACATGTGTAATTAATAGTCGCTACACACTCGGATGGTAGCGTCATATATCTTTCCCCGATGTCCAAAATGCAGAGAAGATGCACTATAATGCCACACAGGATCTTGTGTGGTCAGTTGTAGAGTGCAGCCAGATACTCTTAAATGTAGGTGACTCACATCCTCACACTCTAAAAAGGTTCAAACCAGGTTCACAGTTGCCAAAATATGTAACTCCATTAAACTTAAAGTTGATAAATTGTCTCTGTCATAAGACTTTTCATATCTAAGTATCAATCTAAAAATGAATATGTCTGCTTGTATTATAACATATGGGAGATTAAAAAAATGGAAATCCTACAGTTATTTCCTACCTTCTGACAGTGGAGACAGCTTCAGGACATTCTTCTCATAACATAATGAAAGTAGTTCAGCAGCTCATGAAGTCGGGCTGGTAATTGTGGCTAAGTTCCCTCACAACAGCAACTTTGCCCTTCACTGTCTAAATACTTTGACACCAACAGGATACCAGAAAAATGATTGCTATCAAGAAGGAGTTTCATAGTTGACCATCGCATCAGTAACATCCTGCTACCTTAATCTGTGGCATCCCCAAAGGTCCCACTATTAATCAGCAAGCTGCCAAAGTATACCAATACTTTTCTTCAGGCATTCAGACATTGCCGGGGCATTGCTTCCTCCAAACAGTACTGTCCTAAACTGTCCAAAAACTACTGCCCATGGTAAGTGCCTGGATTCCATGAGAAGTTTTCTCAAATGCTGATGGCAGGCCACTGTGTTCAGAAGCTGATTTTGGATGCCTTAATAGTCCAAGATCTTCCAACCTTAACCATGGCCTAGCGGTCCTAGCATTGACTCAGGAAAGTGGACCTTTTATTAAGACCACCCAGATATCTTGGCATTCCACTACAATCCACTCCCTTGCCCCCCATGTAGATCTCTACTCATGCTGTTGTCAGAATGTTGTCAGTCTTACTTGTAGCCATTTTCAGCCTGCTAGTGATGCTGGTCAGGACCCTGGAGAGCTGAATTGTTTGCCACATGACACAATACCCCAGATTTAAAAACAAAGTCAATACTAATCTTGGTGAGTTTTGTGCCTGCAAGATGTCTGTGTTTCTTGACAAGCATGTACATGTATTCACTTAGCAGGTGCTTTTATTCAAAATGACTTACAAAAGAGGTCAACATAATCAAGTAAACATCAGTCTGTGGGAGTGTTTTGGAACAAGTGTTACAGGACAAGGTTACAAAATTGATCACCACAACTGAAGAGCTTTAAATCAAACACAAAACAAAACTAGATATTTTTTTGCTCATTTACAAGAGCCAAACATTAAATCCTTTATCAATTAAGACAGATATTCACAAAACAACAGCAAATGTCCCTTAAACACAGCGAGGGAATCAATGGCTCATACAATAAATTGTAATAAATTTGGCAGTGACGGGGATTTGAACCAGCAACCTTCTGGATACCAGCACAGATCCTTAGCCTCAGAGCCACCACTACTCCCTGAAAGTATGGAATACAGTATGGAGGTGGTTAGCTTATTTCATAAGCTAGGAGCTACACATGAAGTGTCTAGATTGAGATTTGAAGTCCTGCAGATATGGCATCACCAGATGCTATTCACTATCAGACCTGAGTGTGAAAGAAGGATGGTAGTACCTCAAAAGTGAAATCCATATACAGTACGTAGGTGTTGTCTACAGAGTAGTCAGTGGGTCAAGCACAAAGGATTTGAAAATAATGTGTGTTGCCGCAGGGATCCAGTGTAAAGACCTGAAAACAGACATGGCATGTGCCTATTTCAGCTTGTTGAATACATGTGCCATTGTGTTTTGAATCATTTGCAGTGGCTTGATAGCGCGTGCAGGTACTCCAGCCACTGAAGAGTTGCAGTAGTCCAGATGTGATAAGCTGCACACTCTGTCAGGTAGGGTCTGATCTGGCAAATATTATACAGAAGGAATCTACATGAATGAGGGACAGTTGTGGTCAGCAAAGGATGGCTTGTCATCAATCACCACCCCAAGCTTACGTACTGATTTTGCTGGTGTTAGTGATAATGAACTAAGCTGAACAGAGATGGGGTGCTGGCAAAATGACCTGGGTGGGATAACAAAGAGGTCTGTCTTTCTTAGGTTGAGCTGGAGATGTTGCTCCTTCATCCAGGTTGAGATATCAGTGAAGGAAGGTTGGGAGTGTGTGCTGATAGTGCTTTGCCACACCAACCACATGACGAGCCACCTGGGTTGGGACCCGAGTGCAGTGGACGACTCCTCAGCACCAAGATGCCAAGATGGCATGCCAAGATTCTAGTTGATACCATGTCATGCTCTTGAGGGAACGAAAGGTACAGCTGTGTATCATTGGCATATCACTATTATGAGAAGCTCTTGAGGCATGAGGAGGTGAGGTGGAGTACAAGGAGAAGAAAGGACTCCACACCCTTGTGCTTGCCTGATGCAACTTTGACATTTCTCTTGTCCAAGACACATGGAAGGATCTGGCTATAAGACAGGAGTCAAACCATTTGAGAGTGGTTCCAATGATGTTTAGGTCAGAGACGGTAGTAGGAAGGCTCAGAATAGAAATCAGAGATTGAATTTCAAAGGCTATATACATAAGTACACAAGCCCACAGATTCTCGCTACCTGTGCTGTCCAGAGATACAGCCTGTCTTGGAAGACTGGGCCAAGTAGGAAATAAAGACAGGAATGTAGTCCATCAGAGAATATACCAACATATATGTGAACAGACGTGGTCAGTTTGACAGAGCCAATCAATGTGTATTACTTTAGAAAATGATTTAAAAAAAACAGACACACAGTATATAGATAAAGTCTATACAAACTGTTTCCCTTCACAATCAAGAATGTTCCACTTTTTTGTATGAAATGTCTATTACAAATATTTAATTATAAAATGTTCAAAGAATTAACTTTCTTTTTAAGCTTACTTTACTCTAAAAATGATTTCCATGTTGATAATCCAAATATATTAAACCTTTTCAAATGGCTAAACTGTATTCGGCCTCTGTACTGAATTTGTGCCTAATTAATTCAATGTAAACAGTTACAGGTTTGGAGGAACAAATGGAAGGAACTGTTTTGTAATGATGGATAAAATCAGGAATGCATTGCAGGTTTATTGGGTCATTATTATCACGTGTACAGAGTAAGGTGAAATTCTTACTTGCTTGCGTTAATAAACATGCAACACACATCACTCTCCAGCACCATGATTATTTAGCATAACAGTCTTACCTCATGTTCGGAGTACTGTTCAACCAAAAAGATCATTTTTAATATTCAATCCTCAGAAAGTTCAAAAAGCACAATAATGGAACTGAGGGCTGCAGGTATTTTTAACCTTTTTGTTTTTATTGCCCATGTTCTATGACTTACTGTATATTAGAATTTCCACAAAAAATATATCTAGTACTTCAGGAAAGAACAGAGATGGAACAATGGAATAAATATTTTAAAGAATATTTGAAACCTCTTAGAGGGTATGATGTAAAGCAGTACAGCAAATTGACTAGCAGTAAATCAGTTTCCCCAGAAAAAATCAACATCTGATCACATATGTAATGAAGCAAATTTGGAACAATCAATGTATTATTGCTAAATAATTTTAATTCATCAGGCTATAATATAGTTCAGATGTACCTTTGGGCTATTTTCATAGGTATGCATGTGCAATCCTATTAGAGCATGCGGAGGATAATACTTTTGACATATATGAATTGACAGAAACTTGCAACATTTTATATTTTTTATAAAGGTCACATAGGGCATAATGTAATACAGCATTTCTCAACCTTTAAGTATTTGCGACCTGAGTTTTCATAACAGTTTTAATCGTGCCCCCCTAACGTTTTTTTGAAAGGAGCCCACTAATACCAATTTGTTCTTTTTTAATTAATGTATCATAGATGCATATTTTACTATACCTACTTAACTTTTATGGACATTTATCTAACTCTATATTTATTTTTCTAGTATCAGAATGTATTTTAAGTTAATTTGTTTTAGTTTCAATAGATGTATTTTTCATATTTTTGATTCTTGTTTTCTTTTTTTCACATCTTCACGCCCCTCTTTTTGTTACTTTGCACCCCCCCTAGGGGGGGCCTGCCCCACAGTTTGAGAACCACTGATGTAATACATTTCAACTGAATTTTTGGCTTAGTATAAATTTTAATTTTCATAGTAATAATTTACCACCCTTACAGAGGACAATGAAAATATTTTACTGTGCCAATTTTTGTATGATAAAAGAGCTATTTTATGGGTGAAAATGCTCCTTTAAAATTAATAGTGTGATCACATGACCATCATTTTTCAACCCTGTCCTAACTGGCAGTTGTTAAGTGCTGTCTTCAAGTACTGTCCTAGATGACCTGTTCTATGAATTTGCAGTTGTGCGCTTTTCCATCTGTGTGCCTGTATTGCAAACAAAAAGCTCATTTTAAAATAACACTTTCAATCCATTTTATTAACAGCCTTCCTTGTGGTTGATTCCTTCAGGGCCTGAAATAATTTTAGTAGTTTTTCTCGGGACTTTATAAAACAGTGCTATGACCTATTGTAATACTGCAGCCACTGGTGCATACAGTTTCCTGATATGGCCCAATGAAATGTAAATTTATATAATGAATAAATGTATTTATTGATATATTTTTAATATATTAATCTTATTTATTTGATAATATATGTGTATAATTAATTAATAAATAAAAACAGCACACACATCATATATGCACTTGTTCTATCTCTCTCTCTCTCTCTCTCTCTCTCTATATATATATATATATCATACAGACACACAAAACTGAGTTGAAACATTAGGTAAAATTAAAATACAAAAACCTTGTCCGGCTAAAACTCATGTGAGATGTAACTGTACTAACTAAAAATCTTATGCCAGAATGGCTTGATGGATAGATAGAGAATATTATTTGCCTCCATGGAGAGTTTAAATTTTACAGAAGATGAAAAGAATATAGAACTGTTATAACAATCTTTTTTTGCCTAAAACTCCAGACACAAGTCTGAAGACAAGACAACCATAAAGAAAAGGAAAAACAGCAAATAAGGCTTTAATACCTTAGTTCAACGAACTAAAATAAGGCATCTGCCCTTTTTCCGTGTTTTTGTTTATTTCACTCAATGTAAATATCGGCTGTGCCCGCGTGCATCAGCAAATGATAACGTTAAGGCTATTCCCGCGCTGAAAAGAAAAGAAGGTAAAGGGATACAGCGATTCCAAAGGCTACACTGTCTAAACATTTTCAAAAACTTACTTTCAGCGTGGATGACCTTAACTTTTTGTTTCTATGCATGGTTATGTTTCGAATTACTATAAATGAAACATAAAATGCAAAGCAATAGTTTTTGTACTTTTCTGTTAAAAACAGGTTTCTCCATAAATCAGTGTAAAACACAAGTCTATCTACTTATCCAGTGAATTAGCTTAATCTGTTTGAAGCTGACCTGAGCCTATCTGTGCAGCATCGCGTGTAAAGCAATAAAGAACACTGGACTGTGGAGCCACTCCATCGAAGAGCACAGTTACACTCACTTGTGGAACATTTAAATTAATTCAGATTACGACTAGAATTAATAATGTCTATTGTAACCGTTCATAATAAATGCACATTTAGATTTTGCAGGGTCTGTAATTTGTTCAGTAAACCTCATCCTCGTTTTAAGTCTAAATCCCACCTGAACGATCAATTTTGACACGTGCCCCACACTCGTGAGGATCCCATTCCAAGCCATATTAATAAACGCCCGTGTCTATCTCATTACCAACTTAACCTTAACGACCTCAGAAGAAGAGTCATCAAAACCAGGAGACACATCCCAGGATAAAGTTTTTCCAAGTCATTTATTGGGCTTTCATAACCAAATAATGAAGACGTGAACAAAGCAATTGGCCATGAAATATATTTTGTCCAATTCGGAATGCAACATTCAGTTAATAAATATTTTAATATAAATATAATATGTACATTTATTAATAATTCATAATCTCTAAACACGAAAACAGCAAACAAGCACTCTGGTTTCAATCGATGAAGTCTCTTCTTTATAAGAAATAAATTCCGGATAATCAGCAGAGGTGTTTTGACATTTTAGGTATTACCTTCCCATTTTATACGGTTTTGTTCGGTGAGTACACGTTCATTTTCAAATAAGTTTGCACGAGTCTCTTAGACGTTCGCAGTCAGTTTAGCAATGGGGGTAAGGCAGTTGTAAATGATTTCTGGATTGGCCAGCGAGGGGGCTGAACGCAGTAGACGGTGCAACGGATAAAACCGTAGGAAGCAAACAGCTGGGCGATCTCTGTAAAATGTGTGGATAATCCAAAGAAGCGTTTAAGTGGGCATTCTGCCCGGAGGAGTTGTGCGAGCTGCCTATGATGCTCTCGATTGTGAAGGAGCATTTGGTCGGTGCGCCGGCCGGTTTCAGCCCAGGGGTGGGCATTATGTTAAGTCCTTTGTGGTCTAGGACCTTTCTGTTAAGCTCCTGATAACTCAAATGCTGAGCCAAATGAGGAAACATCACTTGATCTTGCACTGGCACATAACGTAGCACATTATGCTGAACCGTTGCTTGCGGCGCCTGTTGCCCACATGACCGGCCGAAAGAGCGGTAACAAGTTAAATTTGGGTAAAATGTCAGGCCTTCTTTGACGAACTCGGGCTGATGGCGCTTGAATCTTTTCCTCCGCCGTAAAAAGCTTCCATTGTCAAACATGTCTTCCGACGCAGGGTCGAGGGACCAGTAGTTACCTTTGCCCGGGTTCCCAGGTTCCCTCGGGATCTTCACAAAACAGTCATTCAGCGACAGATTGTGTCTGATCGAGTTTTGCCAGGCCGGAAACTTTTCCTTGTAGTAAGGAAATTTACTGCTTATGAAGTCACAAATGCCACTCAGGGTGAGTTTCTTTTGCGGGCTCTGTAAGATGGCCATAGTGATTAAAGCAATGTATGAATAGGGCGGCTTCACCAGGTTAACAGGTCTGCAGCCAGTCTTTGCTTCGGGTGTGAAGCCACCCTCACTTTCCCCAGAAGAGTCGGCCTCGGATATTTCCAAAGATGTGCCTTCCTCGCCGGTGACTCTGAGAGCAGAGTAGGGATCTCCTCCAAGGGAACACTCATCCTCACCCACGATATCGATTTCCTCTTCTTCTAAAGCAACGCATAGCTGTTGTTTAGGAACTCTGCAGTTCTTTGAGAGAGTCATAGCGAAGACGATATTGATAAAGACCGGCAGACCTCAAACTATCACACCTCGTGAGTGATTATATATCAAGTCCTTCAGCTCGGCAAAACGCATCAGTCAATCTGTTGTGTGACTGACACAGGCACATTACTGTATACCGATTGTCCACATACTCTCTGGTTTTTATACAGGGGTGGGTCTTTAGTTCCTGCCTCCTGAGAAGATGTCCCGACCTATCAGATTATCCAATCGAAATGAATGGTCAATGAGTGCTATCAGTGGTGTCTACGAGCGGCGGACACCAAAGGGCAAAGGAGCGTCAACTTTTCAAGTGCATAAAATCAGCAATTTTAAAACTCAACACAACAAAATAGTGAAGCTTAAAACCCGGAGATTTTGCCCGTTTATAATAAAACATGCTTTAAAATTAGCCAATTTCTGAATTGCCACTGTTATGGGACAAACACGCCCCGTTCTGAATCTTTTTTATTCAATCATTAATTCGCTGGAAGTGCATCAGCTGTAAGGGGTTCAGTCGTGTACACTTAAAACTCACACACCTAGAAAACTGCGGGTCAGCACTCAACATATGCGATGTATATAAAAACACACAGAGAAAAGCCCACGTTTGCATTCGGAGAATGCAGAATACATTGACCATGCCTGGACTATGATTTCAATCCTGGAATATTTCACAGTTATGTAAACGTTGTTTGGTACTGTAGTTCAAGACTTTTTTCAGTATTAATTTTCACAGCATACAAGAGCGACACGTCAGGAAATGTATACGTTACAAAAATCCTCACCTTTAAATAATTTACTATACATTATTCCTATACTTTTAACAGTTGCTTAAAAATGTAAAAAACTAATGCGGACTTTGAAATTCATAATATTAAAAGGGAGGAATGTTATTAACGATACAGACCTTACCAATAAGGCCATTACGGTATTTACTGTTTTCTAACTATATTATTCTTAGGATATTCTGCATCACTTTACCAAAAATACATGCTACTTCCAAAAAAAAAAAAAAAAAAAAGAACACACATTTCCAGGGTGTATGTTGTGTGATCAACATAATCAGATTTCATAAATCACGGTTTCATCCTTCCACTCACTTATTATCAAACCTGCTTAATCCACTTAAGGGACACGCGTGCTGAAGCCCAGCACGGTAGCACTGGGAGCAAGGCAAGAATAAACCCTGGGCCTGATGAAGCCATTTCAATATTTTTATGTTTTTTGTAATATCATCATCATTAATCATTATTCATTATCGTATATTATAAATAGTATGTAAAATTAAAATGTTCTCTTTGGACTAATTAGTAACTATTCTGCATTTGCTGTTAAACAGTGATTGCCAGCAAAGGTCTGGCATCCCGTTCAGGGTGTGTTCCTGCCATTAAGTGGGATAGGCTCTGGCTCAGCAGGACCGGGGATGGAACAAATTATTTATGAAAATCTACTGATGGTCGAATGGTCTTTAATTTGTAGCGTGAAAGAAGTTTTAAAAACACTGAATGGTAACGAAAGGTTAACAATTAAATTTGTAAGATCCTTTTGTATATCCACTTAAGTTGAAACCGCTAAACCCCTTTAAACTTTATTGGTATGGATTCAGTACTTTTTAATTACAGTTTTTATTGAAATGCCAGTATTAGCTTTTGTATTATTTTTAAAGTTGGCGTAAAAATTAGGTTTCTGGGCAATTAATCAATTATAGAAAAATCTGAATTCATACGAACAATGTAACATTACCGTTCTAACAATAAAAGGAACGCAATTCCCAACTAAAAGTATAATCCACTAGATCATCTCGACTGTTGAGCTTTTTCAGTGTTGTGCTTAATAAATATTCGTTAACTTCACAATGGCCTGATGGACAGATCGATATCTGCGGTGGTTCACCCCCCTCCCCCCGACCCTAAGTGAGAAACCGTAAAGGGTACTTCTGTTATTAGGCGGCACACAATTGTAAACGACTGTGAATATTGCCACCACGCCCAAGATTAAAACCGCAAGCTCCTGTGACTTTTGCATACCTCCTGCACTCCCAGCACCCCCAAAACAGCTCAATTTAGTTTGTATAGTGCAGGTCACTCGCAGGTGGTTTGACCATGAAAATGGCCATGGGGACTTGCTTTTGAAAAAGGCGTGAAGAGCCATTAAGCAAAGCAATCAACAACTGAAAGAAATAGGAAATGACACCGCAGTACCACGCATAAAGGGCTTTTTCTTGGGATATGTCCATATTATTAAAGGTACTGAAAGAAACCAGCAAATGAAATCCTTAAAATAATACAGTTATGCATAACAGAGTGCAATATACAGTACTTTTTTTCAGTACCTGCCAAACTAAATGCATATTGAAAAATGTTAATAACCGTCAAGAAACGGATATTAACACATACAGAAAACAGCACGGAAATTAACACAAATTAGAAACAAACATTGAACGCCCATTGCCTAATATTAGGCTCATGATTTTCTTTAATTTTTAAAACATCACAAATGCGTAAAATGTCGTTTCCACAAGACAATTATGTTTTAGTGGGAATAAATCATGTACATCATTCACGTTTTAAGCTATTAAATATATGTACAATCTTTTTTGCTGATGCAGTGTCTATCTGTTCTGTTAAGAAGTTACAATGGCTTGTTCCGGAGAGTCGCTTCTTACAGCTAATGAGTCAGCGTGAATGGCAGACGTTTACTTTATCAAGCATAATGTGTTTAATTCATATCAGATGCTTTGCCGTCTTTAGTTTTTTCCCCCAAGTGTAGTAACTACATAGAATTGTGAACCGACATAGGGTTCAGTGCATTGGGTCAGTGCTTGTACGGACTCCCAAACTAAACCGTCCTCCAATTTATTTGTTACACTATACTAATACGATAGAGGCAGGTAGAACAGAGATTAAGACAGCACTGAGATACCAATAAATGATTTATGATTTACCTACTTTTAGTCTAGTATGCTCGAATCGATTTACTGTGCGGCTCGTGTGTTAAAATGAAGTGAGTTTTTTTAAGATAATGATAATCATGTTAAACACCATCCTGTTTCCATTTTAATGCTGAAGTTGCAGCTTTCTAAAACAATGCTTTCAATTGCATATCGGACCCCCATCGCAGGCCAATTACCTCGACACGTCCCAAGCGTTAGGACTTCCTGAAATGTTTGAATGAGAAAGGAACCCAGAGGAGAATCCATCGAATTCAGCCAGTGCAAACAACGCACAAGTAATCTTCCAAATTTAATGGCCCTTTCCATTGTGAGAAAATAAACCGTGCGTTTGTGAAATCTTGCACTTACTAAACAGGTGTTAGTTAACATATCCAGGATGGGTTGCTTAAACAACGGCGTGCTACCAAATGATTTGATTGTCAAAGTAATGGGGCCTTTGTCCTTTACTATCTCGGATTTGTAATATAATCTACCATATTAACCATGGAAAGGGAATGATATAAAGCAAAATAGTACTTTTACCTAAAAAAACAATATGATGATTATAAAGCGTCAACGAATACCATGTATGATCTTTAAAATGTCGGTTATTAAAATGAGTATACATCGCAACGTTTTAAGACATTCAGTTTTAAGATAATGAAAGTTTGCTACTCTTCGAATTTGTAGTACTGTCACCCACGGCGTTGAACTGCACCTACAAACACTGCGCATATTTAATTCGTTTATTTTTAAAGGCGAAGAAGTAGCAGAGAATCGTAGCTTAAATGGACAGCATCAGTGTGTAAGGCAGTACGCAAACGCGGGATTCATTCCGGCGTTGAAGAAACACGCAAAAACATCTTCGTATCGGGTCGAACATGCACATTTTGAAAGCACACGCTTGTGTTCTAAGAAAACGCACTCCACGCAGACAGTAATAGGAAACCAATCTGGCGCCGTGAGGTAGCGGCTTTTAACAACTGCAACGTTAGATAAAAAAATAAAATTAAACTGTCCATCACTTCTTAAGACATCATGTTTCAAAAGCATTTATGCTGGTTTCACATGATGCTCCGTATGGAAAAATGGAAATCGGCCAGATAGATACTTAGAAGCGAGTTGCGTCCTGTCTAGACCTGGTTCCTGCCTTGCACCAGTTGTATTGGAAAAGACTCATGGGATCCCGTAATGAAAAAATGGAAACCGGATAGACAGGTGGAAATTCAGACTTAAAAAAAAAACGTTGTTAGTTTTGTGCTGTTGTATCTGTAAACTAAATATGTGTGTGTGTGTGTGTGTGTGTGTGTGTGTATAGTGGCAAAAATAAATTAATAGTATTATATGGTTTATTTCATTTAACCGCCTTACCAGTAGCTTATTTTTAATTGCTGCCTTGTTAGTTTGGCAGTGACTATGCTAATCATCCTTTCATACTTATGTGTTTCTCTATCTGAATACATTTACAATCCATTCTGAACTTAAGAATATACTTGGCTTAACAATATACTTTAATAAGCTTAGAAAAACAACCAGATGATACAATACTTAATTTATCCCCAAGTCATTACCAGTAAGCCGTTTCTTTGCTCAAGATGATTTATTTATTAAAATTTTGTTTGTCCTCACCTGAATTCTTAACTAAATTAAGTTGATGACAATACATGTTCAGTGCCAAGATTGAAAAAAGGTATTCAAATAAATTAATGTGCTCTATACAATATTTGGAAAATAACTTAAATTTTGCAGTCTTTCCTAGCAACAAACATTTCATCAAATGTTTTCAAACTAGTATTCTTTTGTACATAAATAATTAGCAGTCGTTGTAGCAATTGAAAAGAGTTTGCTTAATTTATCACATTCTTTCAGTAATAACTGTTGCAGTAAACAGATCTTCCAGTATTTTCTTATCCAGATTTTTACCTGTAAAATAATAAAAAATCAGTTATGTCAACAATTAGCATATTTTTAAAAAGTTACCGAAATATTTAAAAACAGACATGCTTTTATTTAATAATAATATGACAAATATCATACATTCTCAAGCCCTTTAAATATGATTTATGGCTGCAGGGGGCCAGAGCTTATAATCCTGGCACCATCAGGTGCAAGGCAGAAAACAACCATAGACGGGACAGAAATTCACTATAGGGCTCAATAACACACATACCCACACTCAAACTCATGTTCAAACTGGATCAGTTTGGAATTGCTATTGGAATAAATCTAACAGCCCTATTTTTAGGAGTATGGAAGAGAAAAGCCCAATATGCAAATAAGTAAATCTATCGTGTCAATGAAGCTAATTGATTAATTTGATGTAATTATTATCCAAGCAGCAAGTCATCTTACCGATGAATATCAATCTGTTGATTCTTTGTTCTCCTAGCTTCCATGTTTCTGGTGTTTCCTCCAAGTCATACAGCTCATGAACACCCTGGATCATTATCTTGTGAGATTTACCATTCACAGATACAATTCCCTGTTTTAAAACATGTGATTAATGCAATTGCAAACATTTAGAAAGTCTGACAGAAGAAAGAATGTTTTGGGTAACTGAGCGACTGTAAATTACTGATGTTACAAACAGTTCAATACCAAACTTATGTTACATTTGAAACCTTTTGTGTATTAATGATCTTATCTCAATAAGCATGTGTTCTTTTTTAATGTCTATATTTTAATACATAATAATTGCACATATGTAAACTTTATCAAAGAAAGTTAACAATGTCCAAAATGTACTTAGAAGTGAGGATGCAGCCATCATAATTACATAGTTTTTATAGCAAAAGATTGATAATATTCATCCATATTAGATATGTTTAAATGTATGGTGGTAATTGCTGATAGTGTATTAAAAACATTTTCGTAATGCTAAGTGTGTGTCTATAATGGTTTTCTTATTTAATGTTACATCAGATTTTTTTCTGCTTATTTTTTTCAGTGTCAAACCATTCACAGCAACATACAACATTTTTTGTTCAATTAGGGGAACATAACATTCTATGTTGAATCTGTTATGTAGTAATTAACATTTAACCAAAATTGTTTGTAAAGTTATTAACATGGCAGTGTCATGTTCATTGGTGTTACATGACTCTTAAATCTTATCTACTAAAATGTATACTTTTTTTTTTTTATAAGTGGCAAAGTAAAAAGACTTATTAATACAGAAAATCAGTATCAGATATTTATCACAGAGTCAGTCAGTTTAACCCGCTTAGGCCTGAACATGGTTGAAGGTGGTGCTGGAGCCTATCCCAGCCAGCATACGGCACAAGGTAGGAACAAACCCTGTACAAGACACCAGTCCATGGAAGGGTAAACACACACACACACTAGGGCCAATTTAGTATCACCAATCCATCTAACTTACATGTCTTTGGACTGTGGAAGGAAACCCACGCAGATATAGGGAGAAAATACAAACTCCATGCAGGCAGGGACATGGGACACTAACCCTGGTCTCCATACTGCAAGGCAGCAGCGCTACCACTGTAACAGAGTATCTGCATGTACACTGAAAAAAGTATAACATTGATGTTGTTCATTCAATGTAAATTTTCTCTTTCAAGCAACTTAAGAATAGTCATTTAGTGTTGTAGCTTGAAATATTTGGTTTCAGATCTCAATCAAAGTAAAAAAATTAGTTTGTACCAAAGTAAGTTATGGTGGAGGGAATAAACGTAAAAATCCTATTTCAGTTAACTTAATATTTTAGGTTGTTCGTGTGCTGTGTTTGTGGGGTCGTTTGTATTTTCTTCCTGTCAAACTTTCCAGCATGATGGTTTTCCAACTGCCAAAAAAGAAGAACAACTTAAAAAATAGATTTACTTAAGAATAAAACGAATTGCACCCAATCACTCTAAATGATTTGCCTCAACTTAAAAATTGTGGGATCAATAAGCTAAAAAGAATTATATTGGTTCAGATTGAAAATATTAAGTGTGAATCATCACCTTATTTTTTTCAGTGTATAACTACTACCATGGATTAAACAATTATTTTTTGCAACCATTTCCTCATTTTTCAACTTAAACATTGTTAGTTACAAGATTATGTTGCAGGTCCAGAAAATAATTAATTAAAGCTGCAATATGTGGGTGGTTGTTTTTGTTTAAGTTTTCTACTCTTAGGCCGGAGTTATACTTCACGCGATGCGACGCATGCTGCAGCGGACGCTCCTGCTACGCAAGCGTTGTAGTGTTCATACTTGCGCGCGTACTTTACGTAAATCTGGAGGAATCCACCAGGTGGCAGTGCGAGATATTATCACGGTGAGAACATTTCGGCTTCTCTGTGTTGTGAATTGCCTAGAAAACCTATTAAATTCTGATGACACCTTACCGCAATATCTCTGAAAAGGATGTTTATTGATTAAATCCAGGGATGTGTCCATTCCAGCAAGCATTGGGCACGAGTGAGAAACAGTCCCTTGACGAGGCCTCAGCTCATCGCAAAGTGAATATAAGCACACACATACACTAGCGTCATTTTAGCGGCACCATATCCCCAAATCTGAATATCTTTGGAAGGAAACCGGAGCACAGTGTGGAATACAAGCAGGAAATACCAGCGACATGACTCCCTGCGAGACAGCAGTGCTATCGCTCCACCACCGTGACACCCCCATGTGTGTAATTATTCCCCCATGTGTGTAATTAACAGTATTCATTATTTAAACGAAATTATATGTAAAATGTAACATACACACTTTAATGCATTTCATCATGAAAGTGATATCAAGTATAAATCTAAAGATTCTAAATGTGCAGAGAGTTGGAATATCATACATTTAATTTGTTCTGCGTGGCGATCTATTGCTGCTTTCCGCTGCTGTCAGGTCCAAGAAGCTCGTAGCGATTAAAAACTGGGATGACGTTTTGATGGTCTGCTTTAATGATAAAGTAAACTACGAGGTTAAAGTGAACATTTCGAGATTAAAGCCGAAATTTCCACTTTAATCACAAAATACACGTTTTCACCGTGTCCTTTATTTTTTTCTCAGTGGCTCAAATATAACGCTATACATTATGTTGCTGTTGTTAAGTTGCAAAAATAAAAAAAATAAAAAAGACACAAAAGATGGTATGTGAGACTTTTAAAATGTATCGTGTCATTACGTTCGGGAACTATCTACATGTGACAGAAAGCCTCTATGCAGATCCTACGGGATTAATGCTTTGATGTGGTGAAGCAAAATGCCGACATACAGATGCATTCGTGGTGCTTTTATATTCAAGCGTCACATATTCCCGATCGTAATGACACGATACATTTTAAAAGTCTCACATACCATCTTTTGTGCCGTCTATTTTTTTTTTTTTTTGCAACTTCACATCGGCAACATAATGTATAGCGCTGTATTTGAGCCACTGAGAAAAAAATAAAAGACACGGTGAAAACGTGTATTTTGTGATTAAAGTGGAGATTTCGGCTTTAATCTCGAAATGTCCACTTTAACCTTGTAGTTTACTTTATTATTAAAGCAGACCATCGTAAAAGTCATCCCAGTTTTTAATCGCTACGAGCTTCTTGGACCTGACAGCAGGTAAAGTAAAAAAATAAAAAGTAGACGGCACAAAAGATGGTATGTGAGACTTTTAAAATGTAATGTGTCATTGCGATCGGGAATATGCGACACTTGAATATAAAAGCACCATGAATGCATCTGTATGTCGGCATTTTGCTTCACCACTTTGAACCATTCATCAAACAGCAAAGCGCGCACATTGATCCCCGAAGGATCTCCATAGAGGCTTGCTGTCACATGTAGATAGTAAACAGAGACTCTGACGTCACGTTCCAACTTTTAGCACACTGCGCCCCCTGACTTTTTGCTGGTACTGCAACTCGTGCATGCGTCACGTTAATTTCTGAGGACCTGCTCAGAGGACGCGTGAAATGAACGCTGGGAATGTGTGGCAGCCATGATGCGGGCGCGTATGCGTTCTGAGCGTGAAGTATATCGGCCCTTACTGAACACTTTTTTTCTTTCTAAGATGCCTAATTGAATATAACAAAATATGCACACCCTTCCAAAGGTAGATTACAACTGTATTTATATTTATATAACCATTCACATCCTAAATCACATAGAAATAGAACTTTTCCTTCAACTGATAGTGGCAGAAGCAATTTTGATTAAGTCTAAATGAAACTGTAGGGATCCTGTGGGTTTTCCTTGAAGGTGCTTTGTTTTCATATTGTACTGATAATTTTACACAAAGCAATAACAAAAGATCTCCTGGATCTCATTTTTAAAAGGTACAGATGAGGAACGAGGTATAAAAAGAGTTTCAGAGACATCACCTTTGTCATAGACACTGAAGTGTCAATCATTAAACAGTAAAGACATTAAGGCACCTCTAGGACTCCCTAAAAATGATGAATGGCCGTGGAGAAAGTTAATCAGAGAAGCTACCAATAACCCATTATCAATTCTTAAAAAGAAGCAGCAGGAATTTATAACAGTAACTGACCAGTCCTTGGACATTATAACAGTTTTTTTGCTTTCTTCAAGACTGAACTGTGGAGTGGGGGTGGCAAATAGATGCCATTTTAACAACAGTAAAAAATATATTCAAGCTTGTGTAAATTTTAGGAGAAGACATGGTTATTCTCTTAAAACCATATTAGAAAATGTATTATGAAATTATGTGCCCATGTTTAATTTAAACAGATATGCTTGGTGCAACACCAATATACTGTAGCTCATAAAGTAATTTAAATGAGAACTGTTTAAACTGGTTTACTGCTGTAATTGGAGCAAAATGTTTTATCACAGGTTACTAGTTACAGAGAGTGCACACATACACAACCAAAGTTTTTTTTTTTCTATAAATAAGCATATTATTCATCTTATAGATATTGTTGATTAGTGTGTAAGAGTGTGATAAGTTTTGTAAGTATAGCAAATAAAACACTGGGCTTGACCAGAAAATGCTGAGATCCAAACAGTTTTGAGGTTTCTCAACTTTGTAAATTGTTTATTAGGGGTATTTACAAGATATAATGTAATCTATACTAATAAAAGGCAAAGCCCTCACTGACTCACTCACTCACTCACTCACTCACTAATTCTCCAACTTCCCGTGTAGGTAGAAGGCTGAAATTTGGCAGGCTCAGTCCTTACAGCTTCCTTACAAAAGTTGGGCAGGTTTCATTTAGAAATTCTACGCGTAATGGTCATAACTGGAAGGTATTTTTCTCCATTTACTGTAATGGAGTTGAGCTTGACCGCCGTGGGGGCGGAGTTTCGTGTGACATCATCACGCTGCCCACGTAATCACGTGAACTGACTGTCAACGCACTATGTAGAAAACCAGGAAGAGCTCCAAAATATGCTGAAGAAAACATGCATTATATAATTGAGAAGGCAGCGAAACAATAAGAAGCGAGCGAGTGACATATACTACCATATTCATCATTGCAGCTACTTCGGAAACAAAGCAAGG
>JANRMT010062835.1:71556610-71580477 GCA_026402145.1 Polypterus bichir lapradei
ATATGAGAACAACACTCATATCAATGACAAAACAATTACATTAACAATCATGTTACGTTATTTTTAAAATTTTTCCTTTTCTTTTGCATACCTTCTTTAACACACTACTTCTCCGCTGCGAAGCGCGGGTATTTTGCTAGTATACTTTAATATAGTAATCAATGTACATTTAATATTTATGATATTAATATACTAAGTATTCTAGTCATTAAATGAACATTCAGTCTTATTCAATTGACATGTACAGTAATTGAGAATAAAGCCATAACTGAATAGAAACTGCATAATAAAATCCTAGCCAATATAAAAATACCTTCAGTCTTATGATGTTCATGGGAGCACCTGTTTTGTCTTCAATGTTCTTCTCCCACAAAAGATTCTTAAGAGAAAAATAATTGGTTACCGATGTTCTATCAGTTTTGGTTCAGGTTTTATTGTACTGTATATCATTTCTCTACAAAAGTCTCATAAGCATAAAGGAAAAGATTATAAACTCCCTTACCTGAATGTAAGCATTTAGGTTTTCTTCAGAAACATTTCCTTGTACATCAAAGGTAACAGTGGTAATTGCCTGTATATACATATATAAAGAGTGAAAAGATTTTTTTAAGAAATTAACCAGCTCAGCATTGGGAGAAGATACCCGTATAGCATATGGGATCCTTCCAAAAAAAAAAAGCTGACCAAGCTACTGCTTTTTCCACATACACATCACATTCAATCTCCGTCTTACCTATTCCTTTATTTTGCTTCTGTTCTTTCCATTCAAAGTTGATTAGGCCCTAGACGTAAGTAAACCATTTAAGGGTCGCACTAAACGTCTAATGACTGACCATTGTTATAGGATCATTACTGTCACATGTACAGAGTACAGTAAAATTCACACTTGAATGTGCTCATCAACATGCAACACATTTCATATGAACATAACTGTCTTACCTCAAAAATTCTGCTTCCCTTATCTGAATAACCCTAGAACACATTTGGCATAAATGCATGTAACATACATTTCAGGTGAATTATGAGGAGCAGAAGGGATATTAATACTGAGTGCTCCATCCTGTTAGTTTATAGCTATCCTTACACTAGTGATTCCCATTTAAATTATTTATTGGTGGTCTTTCAGTATGCTTAAGCGTTTATCCCTTCACAAACAGCTGGTTCCTACTGTCATTGTTGTGGAGTCACAAATCTAGAGTCCTGGGTTCAAATCCCAGGCCAAACCATGTAGTTTGCATATTTTCCCAATGTCTGTATGGATTTTGTCTGGTTACTCCATATACCTTCCATATTACAAAGATATGCAGGTTACACTGACAAGAAACATTAACTGATCCAGAGTGAGGTAGTGTGGGGGTATATTCATCCAAGTGTTGGTTCCTGCCATGTGAATGATGCTACACCCCACAACCCTCTATTGGAATAACCATTTAAATTAATTTAATAATCCATTAAATTAATTGAAAAACTTAAAAAAAAAAAACAAAAAAACAAACAAAAACAAACTGTGTATACACTGGTCAGCCACAACATTAAAACCACTGACGGGTAATGCTAATATCACTGATTATCTTGTTACAGTGGCACCTGAAATTGGGTGGGATATATTAAGCAGGTGTTATGTTGGAAGCAGGAAAAACGGGCAAGTGTAAGGATCTGAGCAACTTTAACAGCGGTCAAATTGCGATGGCTAGATGATTGAGTCAGAGTATCTCCAAAACAACAGGTCTTGTGAGGTGTTCCCAATATGTAATGGTTAGTACCTACCAAAATGGACCCAAGAAGGACAACCGGTGAACTGGTGACAGGGTCAAGGGCACCCAAGTGTTGCTGGTATGTGTGAGGAGCAAAGGCTAGCACAATTGGTCTGATCTTACAGAAGAGCTACTGTGGCACAAATTGTGGAAAAGCTTAATGCTGGTTATGAAAGAAAGGTGTTGGAACACGCAGTGCATTGCAGCTTACTCCATATGGGGATGTGTAACTACAGATAGCTCAGAGTGCACATATGGACCCCTGTCCACTGCTGAAAGCACCTACAGTGGGAATGTGAGCATCGAGCAATGGAAGTGTGTGGCCTGGTCTGATGAATCAAGTGTTGTTTTAGATCATCTGGATAGCCGGGTGCATGTGTGTCATTTACCTGGGGAAGAGATGGCAGCCGGATGCACTGTGGGAAGAAGGCAAGTATGATGCTCTGGGCAATGTTTTGCTTGGAAACCTTGGGTCCTAGCATTCATGTTACTTTGACATGTACCACCTATCTAAAGATTCCTGCAGGCCACATACTCCCCTTCATGGCAACAGTATTCACTGATGGCAGTGATCTCTTAAGCAGCATAATGTACCCTTCCACACTGCAAAAATTGTTCAGGAAATGGTTTGAGGAACATGGGAAAGAGTTTGAGGTGTTGATGTGGCAAATTCCCCAGGTCTCAGTCTGATTGAGCATCCGTGGAATGTGCTAAAAAAACAAGTGTGGTCCATGGAGGCCCCATCCCACAATTTATAGAACTTAAAAGGATCTGCTGCTAACATCATGGTGCCAGAAAGTACAGGACACTTTCATAGGTCTTGTGGAATACATGCCTCGATGGGTCAGAGTTGTTTTGGTGGCACAGGTGAAACCTACACAACATGCAGCAGCTAGTTTTAGCATTGTGGCTAATCGGTGTATTTATTTTGTATATGCATACCATTTTAATATTTTAAGATTTTGAAGTTTCTGCACCTGCAAACTAGTCAACACATACTTTTCATTGTATTCCAAGATATAACAACAGTAAGTTTGTCTGAACTAGATCTGTATTTCACATACTATTGATATTTTTAGATACATGATTCATTTTCTCCCTTTGTGGATTTGCTACAAATATCTAAACCATATCAGAGACTTTTGCTTCCATTATTTTACTGTACTGATACATTTTACAGTATATTAATGTTGTTTTTCAAGAATTACAATAAATAAAGTAACACATATAAAAAAATACACTCCACTGCTAAATGACAACAGTTATTTAAAATGTATACAAATTATTTTACTAGTTTTAATTTGATGGCTAGGAAATAACAGCAGAAAATGTAAAAAAAAATATTAAATGCATCATTGTAACAAGCAGATAATATGTACAACTTATAACATCCACACTTGCTGAGGTAAGTGACATTACAGCAGTTACTACTGCATAGCATTAATGTATGCAGTGCTTGGCTCCCAATGAGGACAAAAGGCCCAGTTACACACAGAAAATGGTAAAACATTAAGCTTCACATCAGTGTTATTTGTCTTTCTCTCCTAGTGACATTTTACTCAGTATTTAAGAGCTCTTTTCAGATACTTAGGTATTGTGTGCACAAGTGTTACAGTTAAACACTTCCTTTTCATTTAGTATAACAACAGAAACTAGAAAAGTCATTAACATGAAAAGAACAACTATACTACAATCCCTTGCGGGGGTCTGTCGATTATTAAAAGTACCTAAAGAAAGCAAATGACAATACAAACATTTAACTCCCTCCCATAAGCATATTAAAAGGTAGCACAGTGGCAGACATCCTTTGGCTTTACCTATCACATAGAAGAGAACAACAACATGAAAAAAATTCTCCCAAAAAAAATACATATTTTACAAAAAACTGAGGCAATTGCCTAAATAAATGAATTAAAATAATCAACAGGTCAAAATATTGACAACCTAACATTTAACTATACCATAGTATGAAAAACAATACAAAAGCTGCAATGATGATTAAAGCTGCAAATCACTATCTTGATGAAATGGATACAGCTAGTTTCTCGGAAAGGGAATCTGTTTCTTTCAGTTTTTCTTTCCTGTAGTATCCTTAAAAGATGTTTTCTTGATGTGCTTTTCTATAATATCTGTATATTTCAACCCATATAGATATTGACATTCCATGATTATACTGAAGATACCAGTCAAGTCAATATGGAAGAGCTCACGAACACCATTAACATAATGAAAATTTAGGTAGAAGAATTTTTTCTACAACTTATTAGAAACAAAGAACTTGCTCTACCTGCTTAGCCTTAAATTATAGACAAAAGTATATTCATCTTTAATGCACTCACTCTAAATGATTATTTCACTCTGACCATCTGTAAAGGTCTTTTCATCTAAACATTCAGTTCTATACAGAACCTCAACCCTTTTTTCATACTTTCAAAACATGACATTCTTATTCAGTTTTTTTTATTATTTATTATTTTATTGAAAAGTTAGGGCTAGGGTCACTGTTTATATGATTGTCTGTATCATATACATTATAGTTTACTGTACTTTTAACTCACAATGTTAATTTCTTTGCATGGTCCTCAGTGATTGTGCTTCCTGAACAATATTTCGTAAAATAAAAAAAGCCATCTACAAACTAATATTTTCTTGTTTCTCAAGCTGAAACCCAAACAGACTTTTTATATGACATATGTAAAGTAATCAAATTCCAAATTTTAAAATTTAGATTGACAGAGACCTGGCTCTGTACATACAGTATTACATTTTTAGAGGGTAGAACAATAGAAAATAAATCATTTTTAACCTGATATTGTCAAACAGATTTCATGCTATTGAGTAAAAAGATTAATCATATCACTTACATAGAATGAAATAAAAGAATATCGTAAAATATTATCAAAAATACAACATTGCAGCAAATGTATTGCTTGAAGACAAAACCATCTATTTCTCCATTTTAATATTTTAATATGCATTTAATTATATAGCTGTTTTAAAGCTGATGATGAAATGCAAATGTAAGAACCAAATGCAAAGGAAATGCTTTGATGTTTTTGAATAACAAGAATTCAAGTAATACACATATATTATTTCCTGTAATATGCTACTAACTAAAAAAGGCATAATGTTACCTCAATTCTTATTCTTTCTCATTTCAATATGTAAAAAGGAGAAAAAAACACTAAAATAATTTTGCTCTAAAACAACTTATTTGTAGTGTTTTCAAATACAGTTAAATATTTCAACTGTATCCTTAATAAATAATTCTCACATATATGTGAATGTTTCAAACCTGAAAAAAACAAATAAAGTGAAGTAAACTTTTAAGGTATGATTGATATTCAAATACTGTACATTCTGAACACTGAACCAATAAACATTATAAAAACAATCTATTTAAAGAACAATGTGTTGTTCAGTCTCCTCTGTCAAAGCTAGAGACAAAAATCACACTAAATGTATAAACTGATCTACTACTGTTAGGCTCTACTGTTTTACTTCTATTCAAATGACAATGAAACTGTGACTTTGTGCTGTCATTTCTATTTAACTAACACAACTGTAATATATTTTACCAGCCTGGTAGAAATCAAAATTATCCTAGAAAAAGTCTCTTTAGGTTTACTTGTGTACATGTAATTTCCACATGCAAAGACATAGACTCCTACACAGTAAACAAAGACAGCTGAGTATACAAAGAAAGAGTGTGATTGATCTTCAATACTGGCCCCTACTCTATTGCCCCTGCCAAATCATCTACAGAGCAAACAGTATCTATTGAGTAATTTTGGAACTCTATAGCATAAGTAGAGGTTTTTACTCCAGGATTATATCTTTAACTGAATTCTCCATATTTGTGTCTTGTACAAAATTATTAAAAGAAAAATTGGATATGCAAAGTATTACTAATATAAATATTTACCTTGTCTAGATGTGTTTCTCCAGAACTATTAAAATGTTCAAAAAGCCTGTAAAGTATATAATACAATAATGGAAGAATTCAATTTCAGCTTTGCAATTCTTAGCAAACACAGTAAATCTTTAAGGAACTTAAAATAAAACGAATAATCCACAAAGATACACAAAAGGAAACAAAATTTTACAAAAGTTTAAAAATGTACATATTACAGAAGAAAAACAATACATCATAGAAGAAATCAAATAATGCTGTCTATTGACTGTCTTAATGTGAAAAACAGCATTTATGTTTATTTACAATGTTCAACTTTTAATTAACATGTTTCAAACACATTACAAACATTGCTTTTATCTCTCAACTTTAAGCTCTAAAATGTTAGTTAACATCTAAGAAGTGCAGATTGTCCCTTAGAATTTAATGAAGTATTTAAGATAAATAGCTAAACATAAATTTTCACTTTATGAATGCAAAGTGGAAATACTATACTACAAAAACACTAATTATACTTAATTCACATCCTAGCATGCTATACATAAAAATGCTATTACCATGTTCCTCACATGGGGGGGAAAAAGAAAATCATTCAGATCTTTTTTGACCAATATTCAGAGACTAATTACTAAATAATTCATGAACTTGTCTGTTTACCTGTTGTGTCTTTTTGGCCACAGGATATAAATAGGTAAAATATAACCTATGCATCAAACACCAAATGAAGGAAAAAGAACTTCCGAAACGTATATTTATAATAACAGGATTCAATGTAGAAAACTTTTTATATGTTACCCCTATTGCAAACAGTTTTGCCCATGTATTGGCTTATCTACTGCCTTAGAAAGTTTAACTTCTATAGCTTAATCCATAGGTAAAACTAATAAAAGATGCGGAGCCCCACAATTATGTGCAAGTCAGCTCCTGTATTCTGACATGCTGAGAGATGACATGCAGGCAAACATTGTTCAACAGATTATAGCATTTACAACTAGGTATAGAGTCAGATGCAGGGGGTAACTTCAAACAGATGGTTCTGGAAGGACTGCAAAGGGGGTAAATTAGCAACAGTAGGTTTCAAAGAATAGAGGGAAAGTATCCCCATGGACAAGGTTTTAATGACCTAACATTTTTACCTCATCTACTGCCCACCCACACTGCCCTACCCCCTATTTTACAAAAATAGTAAATTTAATCCTGCTCAGCTGGAAGCCTTTTCAAAATACCATTTCCTTTTTTCTTTTACATATGAATTGCATATCTAAAATATCCCCAAAAAACACACACATACAAGTTATGTATATTATATATGTAAAATATATATATTCACTAATCAGCTTAAACATTAAAAATAGTCACAGTTGAAGTGATTAACATTGATTATCTTGTTACAATGGCACCTGACAAGAATTGGGATATATTAGACAGTAAGCAAACAGTCAGGTCTTGAAGTTGATGTGTTGGGAGCAGGAAAAATGGGCAAGCGTAAGGATATGAATGACTTTGAAAAGGGCCAAATTGAGCTGGCTATATGACTGGTTCAAAAAATCTCGACAATTGCAGGTCTTGTGGGGTGTTCCCGGTATGCAGACGTTATTACCTACTAAAATTGGTCAAAGGAAAGACAACTGGCGAACCAGAGACAGAGTCATGGGTGCCCAAGGATCATTGATGAGAGTGAGGAGCAAAGGCTAGCTCAATTGCTACAATCCCACAGAAGAGCTACTGTAGCACAAAAATTTCTGAAAAACTGAATGCTGGGCATGAGAGAAAGGAGTCAGAACACAAATTGCAGATGGCTGTGCAGCCACAGACCGATCCAGTGTGTAAGTGGTGACCTGTGTCCACCACCGAAGGCAACAACGGGAACATGAGCATTAGATCTAGACCATGGAGCAATGGAAAAAGGTGATCTTGTGAATCGTGAGGACAGCTAGGTTTGTGTGTGTTGTTTACATGGGGAAGAGATGACAGCAGGATGCACTGTGGGAAGAAGGCAAGCCAGTGGAGTCAGTTCTGCTGGAAAATCTTGGGTCCCGGTATTCATGCAGACGTTACTTTGACATGTGAATAATAAATAAAAAACCTATCATTTCAAGCAGTAATAGCCATTAGTAATGTTTTGGTTACATTTGTAAATCAGTTTAATGGTATCAATAAAAAGGTATCAGTTTATATCAAAAACATGAAAATTTCTGGGGGACTCCAGACTTTTCAATGTTAGAGTGTGTGTGTGCATTTTATATTAAATATATTATATATTTATATAATGTAACATATAAAGCGGAGTGTGTGTCTGGTATGAAAATCGACAAAGTTGACCTATCTCCAAATTTTGTACAGATTCCCCTTGCTGAACTTTATTTACTGACTGCAGCTATGCTTTATGAGGGCTTGTTCGTAACTTGACAGAGGAATGCATAGTTAGCCCCTACAGTGGGTCTACTTGGTGAACTTTTGGTTTGGATAAACACATTTTTCCCCTGGGTAATTTATTTAATAGCTGTACCTTTACTTTATTCCATGCTGGGAACTTCTTCTAGTATGTGTATCATCACCTATTATCTGTAGAGACAAGCAAATATTTTCTTGTGGGATTTGGCAGTTTTCACTCCCAGCTGTGTTATTTCTAGGTGCAAACTGCTCCAAGAGAACACGGTCATCCTAAAACAGTAGAGTGGAACCCAGGTACTCTTTAAGCCTCAGCTACACACTGACATAAAAAAATGCACAAAGGACTTAGGGTGTATCCTCAAACAGATGCGACTTAATTCAAAACACCCAACTCTCATTCCGCACCTACTAAGACTGAAGGCAAGCATTAATAAGTCTGCATCACTGTACTACAAAAGCACCACTCCCAATTTGGAGTTGTTCACTTTTTTAATTTATTTTTTATTAAATAGTTTTGTAGCAATAAGTCATATTTAATAGAAATTGCGATAACAGAATTCAATTACATGTGTTAGTAAACAACATTAAATATGAGCTATTTAGCACCACTTTACAATGGAGTTTAAACCTGGGCACAAAAAGGCTTGTGGTGGCTCAATAGCTTTCACACACACGGATTGCAATTCAAATGAAGTGAAAATGGCATGGATTGATGTGTTTTAGTGGTAAAGGGTCTGTGACTAATTGTTGTTCAATTTTCTTAAACAATACATTTTTGAATGTATACCCAATAGAGTAGTAGCCAATACTGTACTGTAATTAACTATTGTAAAATTATCTATTAATACAAAATGATCAATGTTAGCATAAAATCAGTATTAATATGAAAAGGAAAAAGGAACTAAAATAAGTTACCCATTTGGCTATTAATATTAGTTAAACCAGAGTAATTCATTAAAATTGTATAAATAACTAAGAATTTATAAAGGAAGTGATTTATTTTATAACAGGAATACAAATAATGCACGACGAGCAAGAAGATCCTGGGCTTGCTGTGATTGTTTGTGTATATCTGGAGCTGAAAGATCAGGGACTGGGCACAAGAGATCAGGGACTTAAGCCACTGAAGCCTTCCACTTCCCAACACCACTGTCCATTTGTAAGTCCATACTATGTTTACATCAGTTAGGGCAGCTGCACCTTTCCTATGTTATTAATTAGTTCAAACACCATTTAGTTGCAGGATAAATGTTGATTATTTACAATAATAATATGCAGATAATATGGTTAAATCAATTCAGTATTATATATACTTATATGATAGCTTTTCGCTTCTGTTTATTTTCAGAGACGTGAGCTTTTTGTATTCTATTAACCCTTAACTACTCGCACCATTTCTCATAAGTACTTTATGCACCAGTGTTAAAATGGCTTTTTATATGCATGCTGTGAGGTTGTAATATAAAATATTGCAATAATTTTAAATTGTACATGTTTTTAAAGTAATTTAATACCATATTACTGAATAGTAGGGTGGCATGGTGTTGCACTGGTAGCGCTACTGCCTCGCAGTAAGGAGACTTGGGTCCGCTTCCTGGGTCCTCCCAGCGTGGAGTTTGCATGTTTTCCCCATGTCTGCGTGGGTTTCCTCCCGCAGTCCAAAGACATGCTGGTTAGGTGCATTGGCGATCCAAAAATTGTCCGTAGTGTGTGTGCTTGGTGTGTGTGTGTGTGCCCTGCGGTGGGCTGGTGCCCTGGCCAGGGATTTGTTCCTGCCTTGCGCCTTGTGCTGGCTGGGATTGGCTCCAGCACACCCCCGTGACCCTGTGTTAGGATATAGTGGGTTGGACGACGACTGACTGATTGACTGACTGAATAGTATGACACAGTCTAGGACTATTTGAAAATAAACCTGAACCACTTCTCCAGTGCTCATTCATCACCGGTCACACTCTCATCCATTGCAGGATTTGCACATGTATCATATTTCACTTCAGTTGTTGAATGTTCTTTGCGGACAAAGTAATTGCAAGAAGAACACCTCATCATTGTCATACATACGTAAGTACCCAGGCAGTGTACCAAATGCACCATATGGAACTTGCATCCACTCATAAAACAGGCTGACGGCACCCTGGAGGGAAACCATTGCAACACTGTACAGTACTTATAATGAATTGAGCTGAGAGTAGATAGCAGATGCTGCCAGTAGGTTCAAGTAAAAGGACACTGGACAAAAATAACTGATTTTGGTGTACAAAATACACCAGTGTGAGTAGTTAGTTTTTAATTAACTTATCTAAACTACCAGGAAAAGGGCGTGGCCATGTGAGATGCTTGTGTACTCGTCCTCTGCACAGAGTCTGACCTGCTTGTATTGGGTATCCAAATGGCTTTTAGATGAGTAAAAGAGAAAAATATACAAAATAAGTTCAGGCAACCGATGTAATAGTAAAAATAGAACAATAAACTAATTCCAAGGTGAAGCCACACAGGACGAGTTTGCAAATACCTCATTGCCTTTCAATGGGAAATTTTATAACTTTGTACAGTGTGATCTGTAATCAATGAATATCACATAAATCTATGAATAATTCACCACTCAAATTAAGAATAAGCAAGACAGATTACAAACTCACACCCCATTAGGTGTTTCCAGCATTCCTTAAGTCAGGATTGAAAATTAATTTTTGAGTACCGCATCCACATCTGTAATAGCAGTAATACATGCTAACAGACAGACCTCAGTATGTGCGTCTTGGGAACTGCAGGTCTGACATTGTGGTCAGCAACACAGGAGCGTCGCAGGGGACTGTACTTTCTCCGGTCCTGTTCAGCCTATATACATCAGACTTCCAATACGATTCGGAGTCCTGCCACATGCAAAAGTTCGCTGATGACACTGCTATTGTGGGCTGCATCAGAAGTGAGCAGAAGAAGGAGTACAGGAAGCTAATCAAAGACTTTGTTAAATGGTGTGACTCAAACCACTTACACCTGAACACCAGCAAGGATTTTAGGAGACCCAGGCCCCTCATGGACCCCGTGATCATCAGAGGACACTGTGTGCAGAGGGTACAGACCTATAAATACCTGGGAGTGCAGCTGGATGACAAATTGGACTGGACTGCCAATATTGATGCTCTGTGTAAGAAAGGTCAGAGCCGACTATACTTTCTTAGAAGGTTGGCGTCCTTCAACATCTGCAATAAGATGCTGCAGATATTCTACCAGACGGTTGTGGCGAGTGCCCTCTTCTACGCGGTGGTGTGCTGGGGAGGCAGCATAAAGAAGGACGTCTCACGTCTGGACAAACTTGTTAAGAAGGCAGGCTCTATTGTAGGAATAACGCTGGACAGTTTAACATCTGTAGCAGAGCGACGGGCACTAAGCAAACTCCTGTCAATCATGAAGAATCCACTGCATCCACTTAACAGTGTCATCTCCAGACAGAGGAGTAGCTTCAGTGACAGACTGCTGTCACTGTCCTGCTCCACTGATAGACTGAGGAGATCGTTCCTCCCCCACACTATGCGACTCTTCAATTCCAGCCGAGGGAGTAAATGCTAACATTATTCAAAGTTATTGTCTGTTTTTACATGCATTTTTATTACTCTTTAATTTTTTTTTTTTGTATCAGTGTACTGCTGCTGGATTATTTGAATTTCCTCTTGGGATTAATAAAGTATCTATCTATCTAACAGTCACGTTTTACTTTTTGGCACTTGAATTCACCAATGGCACAAACTCCAAAAATCGGGCAACACCAAAATAGGGGAGAGTTACTCTTCAATTTAGACATTCAGCTCTAGAGGCAGTGTTTACCACAAAAGCAATCCTAAGCATAACTTTTTTCCTACTGCATATATAATTCGTATTAGCGAAAACAGTAAGCTGTTGGTACTTGTATTACTAGTTTCACCACAATAAAATAAAAGATGAAACTGTATTTTTTCTTTTCATTATTCAACTTAATCTTCTACCTGAACCTACCTGCAATATTTGTGGTGATAGGAAATCCGAATCCATGTGCCTTTTCTTTATTCTGTGTTGTGAATGAGTACTTTGGATGTAGCTAATGGGTGAACTGCCAGTGCAATGGGCTGTATTCATTATAACCTCCTCTGTGAGAATGTTTATCTTTCTGAGGTAATAGAAGAAACTACACAGTGCCTTGCAGAAGTACCAAACGTTCCAGTCTGTATTTCTAATGCTGACTCACATGCTGAAGAAAACAAACTTTTTATTTGAAGACAACAAAATTACTTATTTGTCAGCAAGGCCACCTTTGGTAAGAATTACATCTTTCAGTCTTATGGGTTAGGTGTCTACCTCTTTTTACAGGTGATCTTTGCCTACATATTTTGGCAAACTTATTCAAGCTTCTAGAACAGTGTTTGTTGACCTCTAATTTCAAATCCTGCTACAGATTATTGATGGGACTGAGGCTAGGCTTTTCACTGAACCAGCGAAGGGCTTTTAATTTTAGATTTTACTTTACATTAAGGCCTACTCTAGTGTTGCTTTGAAATTGTTCCTGGAACCCCAAGTTGAATAAGAGGAATCGTCCTGTTGAAAGTAAAAATATTTTTTCAAACTTCAATTTTTAGTAGACTGAAAGTAGCTTTGTAGCTCTATTTTCCATATGTTCACTTCTGGAATCAATACCATTGCCCAGTCTGTGATAATAAAATGATTCATATTACATAATGCTGCTGCTACTAATACAATGGTAGAATTGGTGCCTGTGGTTATATTAGTGTTGAATATAATGTTTTGAATTTTGGCAAGAAAACTCAAAATTGGACTAATGTGACCTTAAAAACCTGTCCTACCCCTTAGCTGATTCATGTGGCAGGCATGCAAATAAGAAAAAGATTCATTTAGTTATCATTAATATATTGCCATTATATACCAACTAAGAAGTGTCACATGGCATTACTCAACAGCCTGCTTAAAATACTGTATGTTTATATGCAGCTGTTATCAGACTGCAATACAGTACTGTCCGTAGAGCAGACTGAGATATTTTCATATATGTTTTGTATAGATCCATGTGAACCTTCATTCTGAAGATTCATACTTTTGTTTCATAATTTAATTGTTATTAAGTAAAACTGCACAACTGTATTTTCCATCCATTCATCTTCAAGCCCAACTTATTTGGATCAGAGTATTGGTGGCCCAAGTCCATATCATCAGTATCTGGGACCAGACGGTAACCAACCCTGGATGGGGTGCAGGCTGTAGTTTGTGTCTGTTAATTTTATTATTCATCTATTTATTTAAAATAGGGTGCAACTTGTATATCCCCACCACACTCCAATGATGTTTCAGAGTAGCTTGTAACTTGACATTATTTCAGTGGATAGGCTATGTTGAATGAAAAAAAAATGAAATAGAGCTTTAATCAAATACAAATATGATTTAGCCACTAATATGAGAATTAAGCATCACACTGGGAATGATATTTCAATTAAGTGAGTAAATAAAGAAAATGGAAAAAGAAAAGACTTCTGTAATAGTTGCGAAACATCTAATTTATCAATTTTTCAATATTGTTACACAAGGCACATCCAGAATTGGTACAGTTTGTTCTTTTTGTTATGCTGCTTCTAAATGTACACACTTTCAGTCCACATGTTTTGTATGGATTGTTAGCGCTATATAAATGTAATGAATTATTATTATTATTATTTAATTTTTCAAAATTCTAAATTTTAAGTTTAGCACAAGATTTACTGTCTTGCTTTCATCTCCAAATAATATAACAAAAGTAATTCAACTATCCTTGCACTATCCTTGTTCACTTCCATCTTAAGACATCGGAGTCTTTAAAGAGAGAGAGACACACAAATATTCCTTTGGACTAAAACAATTTCAGAAGCCCCCGCCCCATATTTATAGATAGGGCATCACTTTGCTTATGATAAACAATATAAAAAGCTAAAACCTTTAAAGACATTGTGTATATAATAGGTAAACATTTTTGAGGGTGCATTAGATGTGAATTCAAAAAGGGAAAAATAGAAAAAATACAATGCTTATTAGCAATTAAAACATGCAACTAAAAGTTAAAATATATCAATGTAACCCAACAAGTTAAAGAACTGGAAAAAAATAATACCTTGTTGATGCTTTGCCGCCAAATGCATGTAAATCCAGAACATCTGACAGGTTAACCCTATAGGAAATACATGTAAAGTAAAATCAGAAAATTAATCTGTCGTTATGAGGTGCTAGGACCTTGTTTGTTATTTTGTGGTTAATTTATTTATTGTAAATAAATTATAGTACAAATAGATGAGATCCCATACAGAATTATCATATTACTAAACAGTGTAATTCGAAAGTGAGGATATCAACAAATAAGACTGTAAATGTAACTCAATCTGCCATGACCACCCAAACACCCAAAAAAAGTTAAAAGTTAAATGGTATCTATCTTTGCTTTTTGATGGGTTTTCATTGATTGTAACCTCTCAGAACATGCATTATTAAACCTGGCTGTGTTTGTTTGTAAAACTTGGCATACCACTGTCTGATGACTAGACTACCTGAGAATTTATATTGAGAAGCAATAAAGAGTTTGGTAGCAGCATTTCCCAGATATTAATATTTGGATGGTAAGGACCTTGGTTTTTGACAAATTAAGTGAAATATAGTGTACCAGTTACAAAAATGAATACAATATATAACTAATCAGTGGATCAGGTTTTTTGTAACGCATCAGATTCCAACCTACCCTGAGCATAAACATCATAAGAACCCCAAAACTACTAACTCTAAGAAGAGCCATTGTTCCATTTTCTAACACATTTATCAGGGTCACTAGGAGTTGGTAACCATCGTGCAAAAGCCAGCTCTATGATGGAGTGTTAGGGCATTGCTGAGCAAACCCACACCAAATTTAGAGTCACCAATTAATGTAAAATGCCCACAAAGAGAACATGCAAACTTCCAGGATGAAAAAAGTACAGCTATGAAACAGCAGCAGTATCCACTAAACCGTTTTGTGCAGATTTAAAATTTATTGTTTTACTTGTGGCTAGTTGTAGACTAGAAAAACAGCTAAAAGCACAAATGACCTCTTACTGTAGCCTTCTTACATTATTACAAAGGCCCTTCACTTATATTAATTATATCATATACTTTTTGTATGTCCTGGATGATATAAGTAAAAATCATTATTTTTTGGTCACTGATTAGGCCTGACTATTCCATTTGGTCACCACTATTTGCTGGTTAAATTAAGAGCCCTAACTGTGAAATCTGTTGATAAAACAGAAATATTAAGTGTATTAAAAATAAGTATATCAAAACCAACTAGACAGATAAGAAATCATTTCATTTCTAACCCTAATGCTAAACTAAGTAACAATATTCCATAAGACATTTTTTTAAGGAAACAGAATAGCAATCATAATGCACAGTATCAGAACTTGTATGACTGTCTTCAGTTTTGCGTGCCTAAAATGCCTATCAGCACATTTTCTCAACTTCTTCAATTTATAATCTTATTAAAATAAAAGACGGCGCCCTGCCCAGGGTTTGTTCCTGCCTTGAGCCCTGTGCTGGCTGGGATTGGCTCCAGCGGACCCCATGACCCTGTGTTAGGATATAGCGGGTTGGAAAATGACTGGCTGACTAATATAAAAGACTGATATCACATAGCTACCTAGTTGTGAACTCCTTACCAATGCTAACTATGGCAGGATCAAAGGTGTTGAAAAGCATAAAGTGCAAATAAACATTTTGCTGCTTCTTCTATAAACATTTCTGTTTGTTTGTTCCTAATCAAACACACCCCTACCAATCCTTTCTTCCTTCCTAGTCAAGCCAAATTGTACAGTATGTATGTGAAATTCTACAATAAGTAATTCATAGGGTGAATGTATAAAAAAAAGTTTTAATAATAAAAATTTTAAAATGCAGACGCACTGTATACTTAGTATGTTAATGTGTATCACAGGACAGTTAAATTGAACTGTCCACAGGTATGAAAAAAATGGTATAATAACTTTTAAGTATAATAACAGTGATCAAGGCCAAATGATGTAAAGCAAACCGGAGCTTTGCAATGCACAGTTCAGAATCACAGCATATAGAAGACAATATACAGTGGAATCAGAAAGTACTCAGACCTCTCACATTCTGCACACTTCAGTGTGTTGCAGATTTAATTTTAAATTAATAAATTTGTCATTTTTGCCCATCAATCTACACTCAATAACCCCTAAGGACAAAGTGTAAACATGTTTTTAGAAAGATCTACAAATTTATTAAAAATCAAAAACTGAAATCTCTCATTCACATATATATTTAAACCCTTAATTCAGTACTTCAGTGAAGTCCTGTTGGGAGCAATTACTGCTTAAGGTCTTCTTAGGTAAATCTCAAGCTCTTCACACTTGGATTTGAGCAGTTTATCCCATTCTTCCTGGAAGTTCCTCTCAAGGACAGTTAAATTGAATGGGAAGCATCTGCAAAACAGCCATCTCCAGCTCTCTCTATACATGGTCTTTGGGGTTTAAATCTGGGATTTGGCTGGGTCACTCAAGGACAGTCAGAGATTTGCTCCCAAAACTATTTTGGCATTGTATTGGTTTATGCTTCATGTCATTGTCACTCTGAAAAGTGAATAGTTGCCACAGTCTGAGGTTGAGTGCACTCTGGATCCGGTATCATTCTTCCCTCAGTTGTGACCAGTTTTCCTGTTCCCGCTGCTCTGAAGCATCCCCAAAGCATGATGCTGCCATCACCATGCTTAAATGTAAGGATGGTATTAGGCAGGTGGGAGTGCCCGGTCTTTCCCAAACACAGTGCTTAGAGTTGTGCACAGAGTTCAATTTTTGTCTCATCAGATCAGATAATCTTTTTCCTCATGCTTTCAGAGTTTTTTGTTTTCAAAAAAAAGGAAGAACAAAATATTGAGGCGTTACTTTTAGTTTTTAAGTGGCCAGCAGCCTATTACTACAAGCCTGAACAAAGCTGGGCACACATTAGCACTGTACTTTCAACTAGAGAAGTACTAAGGGGTTACTATGACCTCAGCGAATGTTGAACCAATAATTATAAGACCCTGATGAATGGAATCCTTGCCTGTTATAGAACCATGTCGAGAGATACAGTTGATAGACAAGTACTGTATATAAGAAGACAGGAAATGACAGAGTCTGAGAAGCAGGATTTATGGGAATGCACCTGAGAGAGAGTGCACTGGTCCAGAGAGATTCAGATATTCAAAGATACAATGGAAAGATGCTGAAAGTACACACAGGGCAAGATACACCAAATATTTTTATGTTTATTCTATTACCCATCTTCAACAGGTTAATGTTACTAGTGGTTTAATAATATTTAAGATACACATGATGCTAACTACAACAATAGAAGACAGTAACAGAGAAAGCTACTTTAAATTGAAATTGGAAAGCATGTCAAGTGCTATATGTAGAAATTCATATTGTTTTTTTATAAATTTGCAGAATCATGAATATTTTTCTTTTTCAAAACTAAGGGAGCAGTATCTGGAAAGAAAACATTCCACTTATAATCTTAAGTACTTATCAAACCAAAATATATACAGTAAGACCTAAAATAGTCAAAATAGCATAGTGGATACATGCATAGTGAATTAAATTTATTGAACTGACATTTTCAAGAATGTCCTTTGTGAATACTATTACTGCAGTTACGTTTTATGTAAAAGGAGTACAGTACTGCATTTCAGCTGTTTTTATACTTAACTAGATTTTTGTATTTAGTGAAATGTGTCAAAAATTACATACCTTGATTTCTTTGTTTCTGTAATTCGGACACATCCATTTATTGAACTGTAAAAAAAGCATCAAGTTTGATTAAAAAAATACCTTATTATCACAGATTTATAAAAACCTTAGATCTTACCTCACAACTTCTTTAAGGTGATTAATTTCCTCCTGATCTACTAAATCTGTTTTATTGATGATAATAAGATCGGCCAAGGCAGCCTGCCTGAATATAAATTAATAAAAAGTAAAAACATAAAACAGATAAAACATGCAAATCTCTCTATTTTATAAAAAAGGTTTTTAACCATACTGCATATTGACGTACAATATATGTAACTCACAAATATAAAGGTTATTTTCATGTTATAGTACTGAATATAGAACTTATGCAAAAGTCAAGACAGCATTTCCAGCTTTTTTATGATGCCATTCAGGGTAAACACACAGTGTCCATTTTGGACATCATTTCTCATTTTTCTGACCATCACGCCTGTTGTTAATTTTTGATCTCCTTCTCGTCTGAGGCACATTCATCACTTCTGGTTTAATTTTTAAATCACATATCACCCACAATGTCAAACATGACTTATCATACACCAGATTGTCTTAACATTCAGCCTAATTCTCAGTTAACCTTTTTTTTTTTAAATTATCTATCATATCTATTGCATGGTTGCAAGTGAAAATACTAATAACAAAACATAAAACGGTGTTGATGAATCTTAATTAACAGCTGGTTTAGATTTCTCCTGATGGTATTAATAACATGTTGGAGTCCAAGAACTTAATAATGAATACAACCAAAAAGCCTACATAACATTTCATCCTAATGTTACACAAAAATGAATTAAGCATAATTATATTATTAATTCCCTTGTTCCCAATTTATTAACTTTTTATCTAAATTAACTATAAATTATGATTAAGGAATCTTACTAACCTTAATGCTCACTTAGATGTGGAAACTTCACCAGAAAATATGTTTACAACATTTTTTTTTTTGCAAAATTGTAAAAGACCAATGCACTCTTGAGAATTATATTTGCATTTAATGCATTATTTTAACATCAATAAAGTTAAACAAAAGGCAATAAACACAGTAAAAATATATTAAATGAACCAATTCTAATTAAAAGCCCTTGGCACTACTAGAGTATCTAATCAGACAAGTTAGCAAGATGGAATGTAAAGGTGTAAAAGGCTGGACAGGTAGGAAGGTGCTAATCCATTTAGGAACTTAAAAACAAAAAATAGTATCTTAAAATGAACATTGTAATTGACTGGAAGCAAATCAAGGGAGGCTGAAATAGAGTCACGCTTACGTGTGCCTGTCAAAAGTCTAGCAGCAGCATTCTGGATTGGTTGTAGTGGAGGAAGGGAAAGCTAAGGAAGTTTTCACAAGTTGACGGGGATGCATCAAGGCATGCAGAAACAACAGGATTAATAACTATATCAATGATGTTAAACAAAACTCCTGGTTGATGACAATTATTAGTAATAACATTTTAAAAGTACTAAGTTCCTGATACTTTAACTATAAACAACAATATTTGTTGTATAGCCCAAAATCACACAAGGAGGTTTTTGACAGACCCCACCCCCAAATGTCTCCCTAAGAAGACAAGAACAAACTCCCAAAACAAAACTTTGTAGACAAAAGAAAAAATAGAAGAAATCTTGGGAAAGGTAATTCAAAGAGAGACCCCCTTTCAGGTAGGCTGGACATGCAATGGGTGTCAAAAATTGAGTAAATACAATACACAAAAACGGAACACAACTAATCCTCTTCCCAGAGCTAGATGGCCAATCAGTCATTGCTGCCTCAAAAATGCATTCTTCTTCAGCAGAAACTACTTTCTCCTCACACAGTGCTCCTCACCAAGTGCAGGCCCAGAAAAATATACTATACCACTCACTAAGTACAGGACTATCGCAAATAAGGATATATATTTGTTCAAGTACATCAAAAACTAACTAATTAGCAAAATTATTAAACAACAATATCTGTCCGTCAGCTAATTATAAAACCACTGCTAGATTGTAGAAATGGACTCAGACAGGCCAGACACAGAGTGCCTGAAGCTATCTTTTTCCCATTTGCGCTCCACTTTCCTACAAGCTTGTCTAAAGGCCTTCTTGGCATCATTTAACCATGGCTCAGATTTACATTTAGCACATCTAGCCTTCAGTTGAACAAACTATTGCAGCAAGTGCATTTAAACAAAATAATAAGGTTCTCAGCACAAAGGTGAGTGAAGGGCCTGCATAAAGCATAGGCCAGAGCAGCATCTCTATAGGCAGCAACAAACTGTCTAACAGTAGCAGGGTTAATAATGCAAGTGTAATGACTAGCAGAGATGAGACATTATCCCCAAAGAAAAATGTGTACAAAACAAACACAAGCAATCCACGAACAGACCAGGAGAAGAAGGAGATGGCTTGCCACATACACGGGCACCATCTTGCAGAGAAAAAAACATTCATAAGAAGCCTCAATTCACACTCAGAAGACTATTCCAGACTAATATATAAAAATATCATAATCCCTCAATTTTCATTTAAAACAATGTTATAAAACAGGAGTTCATATTTGATGTATAAATAACATCTACTACAAGTACTTTTCCTTTGGCCAGTTCTGAGTAGTTTAAAAAAAACATGTACAGTACTTGTTGTACTTGCTGAATTATCGAGACTACTGTAATTTTACCTTTAAATTTTCTTTGTAAAATTCTGGAGAAAACTCAGATTTCAGTCTTTCTTTTGCCCTAGTCACAACACAGAAAAAGCTTTGACTTGCGTTGTAAATGATATTCTGATTTCTTCTGATGCAGAAAATAATACCATTATTATGCTTTTAAACTTAAGCTGAGGTTTTGATACTATTGATCGTAGCACTCTTCAACACACAATTAATACTTCATTTGGCTTATTAGGCGTCATTTTTATTTTGTCATAAACATTTTGTGGGTACTAGAAATACTTATTGTTATTATGTTTTGCTTATTTTAGTTGTTATTACTTTGATGTCTTTTCAGTGCCATTTTATTTACTGGTAATTTTTGAGATCATCGCCAACTTCTGGATGATTTTCATGGCAGCGGCCATGTGTTATGACAGGTGTGGTTCATCAAATGTTTATCAGTAACTGTGAAGCGTAATGAATAAGCTAAGCATCAATTTTGGGGTTTTATTACTTGAAGAATTCAATTGTGACCTTTGTTTTCTTCTAGAAGGGCTCTTGAAGAAGCTGAAAATTTTTTAGATTCATTTTCAATGCCATTTTGTTTGAACTTGGATGTGTCCTTTTTGTGCAGGTTTGTTGTAGTGATTACTATTACACTGCTATGGGTGATGTCCAGGGTCACACGGCACATGTGTAGTAGAAGTCAAGGGTATAACAGAAAGGTGCATATACTTTCTGGTATCCGAGATTGGATAATAACAGTGTTGGTGTGTGATTCTTGAGACTAAAACATTTTCTGGTTAACAAGCTTTTTTTTTTTTTTGGTACTAAGGTGAACCTGAGGAAAGCTGCTGGACCAGATGGCATACTTGGCATGGTACTTGAAGCTTGTGCCGACCAGTTGACTGGAGTTCTTACTAAGTTATTTAATCTTTTACTGCCGCAGGCCACCGTTACACCCTGTCTTAAGTCAGCTGCTATCATCCCTGTCTCTAAAAGGTCAGTCATCAATAACCTTAACGAATACAGACCAATTGCATTAATGTCAACAATCCTGAAATGTTTTAAAAGACTTATAGTTCAGTATATTAAAGCCAGCCTCCCTCCCACCTTTGACCCTCACCAGTTTGCTTATGGATCAAATATATACACGGAAGATGCCATCAGTACAGCCCTCCATATAGTGATGAGCCATCTGGAACACTTGGGAACATATGTAGAGATACTATTTGTCGATTATAGCTCAGCATTTAATATAATTATCCCCAGAATTTAATACAATCATCCCTAGCATACTAATTGATAAGCTGCATAACCTGAACTCTTCCCACTCCATCTGCGCTTGGATATTAATTTCCTCACTGGCTGGCCACAAACTGTTAGTATTGGTCCCCACAGCTCCTCCACCCTCACACTTAGCACCAGCTCACCCCAGGATTGTGTACTGAGCCCACTTCTCTATGCCCTGTACACTTACATCTCACTCAACACTTGCAAAACTGAAGAGATGGTTATTGACTTTAGGAGGCACAGAGCACAGCCAGCTCCTATATACATCAACGGGGACCTGGTGGAGAGAGTCACCTCCTTTAAGTTCCTAGGATCTTACATTTCTGAAGACATGGCCTGGACAGCAAACACTCTAGCGGTGGTCAGAAAGTCCCAGCAGCGACTGCATTTCCTGAGACTCCGGAAAGTGGAAATGAAGGAGAAGCTGCTGTTGACCTTCTACCGCTCAACTTTCGAGGGTGTTTTAGCATACTGTATTTCAACACGGTATGCTGGCTGTATAACAGCAGACAAAAAAGCTCTGTAGAATGCAATAACCACGGCAGAGAAAATCATTGGCTGCTCTCTGCCATCCTTGGAAGATACTGTATCTCCAGTGCCCAATGACTCCGCTGAGGCCAGAAAAATCATTAAAGACCCTTTTCATCCTGGCCACTCACTATTCACACTACTGCCCTCCGGCGAGCAGTAGAAGAGCATTAGAAGTACAACAAAAAGTTTTCAGATAGTTTTTATCCTTGGGTCATCAGAATTTTAAATTTTAAGAAATCATAGAATTGTTACCTTTTCTTTTTTCCTCCAGTACGAATGACAATCAATTTACTGAATAATAATTTCCTGTCCCTTATTTATTTATGTATTACATTTATTTGTCATAAGATGTGCACTTTTTATATTATTTGTTTGATGTACTTGCACCTTTTACAGTTGTACCTTTTACAATTTCATGATTTTGGATTAAATTCTCAACTCTATCATCTTCTGATATTTTTTATTAAAAAAGTTTTACAGTTTCCTTCTGAGTCAGTACACCATATTGTTTAATGTAATGGTGCCATGGCTGATCACATGGGTGTGGCATGTGATGCCACTGTTACTCCACTATAAAAAGTGGGTGGCTGCAGTATTTGGCATCCAAGCTTTTATATAACAGATAAAACCTCAAATTCCTATACCAAAACTTACTGTTTAATAGGGAACTTTTTCTAGTCTGCTTTTCATTCCAAAATTTAGTATTATAGTACTTTATTGTTGGTCTAATCATTTGATTCGCCAAGTAATTTACAGATAACTAAAACCAAGGTAGCAAGGATATTAAGAACTAAGGATTATGACCATCATTCTTCAGTTCTTAGATTCCCCCCACTGCCATCTAATAACATTTAAAGCCAGCTTTAAATGTATCTGTCTTACAACGTAATAAAGGGTTTAGCTCCTTAACATTATTGACATACTAGCAGAATACCCGCGCTTCGCAGCGGAGAAGTAGTGTGTTAAAGAAGTTATGAAAAAGAAAAGGAAAAATTTTAAAAATAACGTAACATGATTGTTAATGTAATTGTTTTGTCATTGATATGAGTGTTGTTCTCATATCTATATATATCTATACTAATAAACGGCAAAGCCCTCACTCACTCACTCACTCACTCACTCACTGACTCATCACTAATTCTCCAACTTCCCGCGTAGGTAGAAGGCTGAAATTTGGCAGGCTTATTCCTTACAGCTTCCTTACAAAAGTTGGGCAGGTTTCATTTCGAAATTCTACGCGTAATGGTCATAACTGGAAGCTGTTTTTCTCCATTTAATGTAATGGAGTTCAGCTGGAGGGGCGGAGTTCGAATGACATCATCACGCCTCTCACGTAATCACGCATTACGTAGAAAGCCAGGAAGAGCTACAAAACGCGCTTTAGAAAACATGCATTATATAATTAAGAAGGCAGCGAAACAATTAGAAGCGAGCGAGTGACATATAAAACCATATTCAGCAGCTCACGTGAACTGACGCAGTGCGCAGACAAAAAGTAACAGTTCCAAAGAGTGCTGAACAAAAAC